>CAJDSM010000111.1:14017-26627 GCA_903981925.1 Ostrea lurida
CTTATCAATGAGAAACTTTGGAATATCTGTGGTTCAAATATCAAGGGTAAAATACATGAAAGAATTAGTGGCTGGGACTTCACAAATCACTTTGACATAGCCATGTATTTGAGATATCGGTGTTTGAGATACCAAAGTTTAATAAACTCTGTTAGTGGTAGGGCTTTCATATTTCACATGTTATCCCTTGTAACAAAACATTTTCTTTTGAATAACCAAAATTTTTGACTCCTGACTTTACCTTGGAGTTTGACCTATTTTATATTAATGAAAAACCCCTTACCCTAGGCCATAATTTTTTAATGTTAGTGATAGAGCTTTATATATCTGAGAGTGTATTCCTTGTGTGCAATTAAGGCTCTTTCTTGGGTACTAAAATTACTTGCATGCATCATGGGACATCAGTGTCTTTTTTAATTTGGTTTGAATTAAGGTGTATTTTGTCCTAATCCATTCAGAATCTTTGGAGAGCGATAGAACCTATATTGCTGATATTGTGTGTAATCTTGTCCATTTTCTAGGACATTAAGGTATCTACATTTCACTTTCCTTGCAATACTTTTTACAGTGTCTTTAACATTACTTTGTACCCATTAAAAAAAACAATCAGTTAGAGTACCCAGCATGCTTAGAAGGTTCACGGCAAGAATACTTTTGACTGCTGCTGAGCGTTAACGGAGGCATAACTTAATTGTTGGAGTTTGGGGTTTAGATCAAAATGTCCATTTGTCAGTCTATCCCATTACTAGTATTTTGTTTTGGTCATAACTTTGTTAATGATGGGCACTAAAAGCTCATATTTGGCACAAAGGTTGCTTATGCATGGTCATATGGTGTGTCATGATCATACTGTAAGAGGGGAAATATTCGCGTGGGTTTTATTTTCGCTAATATTCGCGATCTATCAACTATCGCGAAAATAAAACCACCGCGAAGTGGCTGTTTTATGTATTTGGGTACAATATTTAAGCTTAAATATTTATATCCGCGAAATTTAAATCATCGCGAAATGTTATAGATAAAAATCGCGAAATTTTAGCCCGCCGCAAATTAAAGCCCTTTACATACCTAAGGTCATTTGTTTTGGTCAAAGTTTGGAATCAGTGTTAATGTTTTATTTCCTAAGTTAGGATGCAGCTGCAAGAAAATGTTTAATTTGATTTGCTATATTGCAAGTTCTGGACAAGAGTACAGAGAATCAGTGTGATCACAACTTGCCGGACTTGCTGCGCGACACAGAGAGCCATGACGAGTGCATGCGACGAGTTGTTCCCAAAGTCCGGGTAAGCATTCACCCCCAGCCTCCTGAGTGGGCAGATTATCAGAATAATTAGTAGACTTTACAATCATTCGTCTGCTTCCCATTGTGAATGAAGACTTTTTTTAATGACTCTTAAAGTAAATTTTGCAGTGGAATATTTTTTGTAATGTCGGTGATCGGATTAATCTCCGATTCTTCCATGAGGAGTAGCTAATGGATGCTCTGTAGGATTAGCCTGTGCTTTACTGATCAGTTACGCACCGAGTCAATCATTAACGAAACACGTATTAACGCTTTCAATCAACTTCAGCATTCCAGTGTGTAACAAACAGATGGTTTTCTGTAGTGTGATTTGATTGATTGTGGTTAAAACTAGATTCAAGTTTACTGTTGTGTGTGCAAATATTTGATTGTGGTAAAACTAGATTCAATACGTTACACCTGTAATAATAGAAATCCAATCCTCGCCTCAGAACAAACCACGACCCACATATTTAATTTACCAATATTTCTCCAGGCCACATAAAAATCTTTTTTTAGATTTTCATATGATTTGGGTGAATTTGAAATCTCTTACACCAATTGTTCTATTTTTATTTTAATTGTTAATTAAATCTTCTTTTTCAACATTTCTTGCATAAAAATTGTAAATACAATTTTTAAACTTCAGTTGTTTTCTAAATATAACATCTTGCAGTTCAGTCACCGTCATGTTATACATCGTTTCCACAACAAGACTTGTAGAATGCTGTCGCATTCTAGAAATCTTATGTTGCTATGTCACAAGATATGACACTATGTCCACAAGATGGTGATTCGAATGTTTTTAACAATTATCTATGTAGACAATCAAATTCATATATCTACGTAGCTCAGTGGCATAGTTTAGAGCTGAAATCAATACCAAAAATCAAATCGAATATTTCGAAACTACTATTCTATTCGTTCGAATATTCGTCAACTCATATAAATGATACAAATTAGTGCATGCAGTATCCCTCATAACATATTTACAGTCTGTCCATATTAAAATCACCAGAGTTTGGATATGTTTCAGTTATAATGAAACTAATCGACAGTATTGACCATCAATTGTGTTATAAAATAACCATATTAGAATTATTTCAAGCAAAGATCGTTAAAAATAATAAAATGAATAGATTTGAATGAAAATAATTTGAGCCATCTGAACAGTAAAGCATACTTACATAGCAAACGCTTTGTAATTCCGCTCTCCACTGAAGCCATGTTATAATCTAGAATCAACTCAAACATCGGCTAGCAGAAAAAAAAAAAGGAGAGAGAGAAACAAAGGCACAACTGCAACCCCCTCTTTATTCTCAGTTTACTGAAAGAACTTACAGATTGATTGCCTGCTAAGTACATAGGGGTTCTTAATTTAATATTATAGAGACTTTGCAAGTGATGTGGCATCGGTAAATAAGAATTAAGATGGTGGGTGTGTTGTTTGGTTACGGGAAGATTTTTTTATTATTATGTTAACCTACTATTATCGCTTGACCAATTGTAAACATCCGTCGCTTGTTTTAAGTCATACGTCGCTATTCTATGACTTGATTTTCACAGCATTTAACTACAGGTATTAGACACTGGCCGAATATTCGACAACTAATATCCATACTCGAATATTCGCTATTTATGATTTCATACTCGCGAATATTAACTTTCGTTTCGCTCTAACATAGTTATTAGGTTACTAAACCCCTAGATCTCAGTTAAATCTGCCAGTGTCCTGATGCTATTTATAACAAATTACCCCCTCCCTCCCGCCCCTAATGCATATTTTTTTTAACCTTTTTGACCTTTTGATTACACATCATCAGTCTTTAACGATGAAAGTATTTCGGCGATTGATTAAACTACAGTTATCATAAGCAAGCACCTTAAACTGCTCATTTTCCAATTCAAGTCGTAATTTGGGAATTACAAAAAAAATTTACACATTGGCCACTCTAGTTTAATCACGTGAGGTCTGATTGATATGTTTGTCCATGCCAGTGCATTAAGTGTGTTGAATGGGCTGAGAGGAGTTATGGTATACTTTTAATGTTTTAATCTCCTACACAAATCAATGCAATCCTGGTAGTTTATTTTAATACAGAGTAAAATAGTTGGCACCAACAGTACATGATTAATTACTCACATCGAGTTTTAACCTCTGAAAAGAGCACTTCTAAAATGAAGGAGAAGTGTTAGGAAAAAATATGTCCTCCTGTCCTGGCCAGCTGTAATAATTTCTTCAATTCATTTAAATCTTTTGATGCAGGGTCATGAGACTTTTCTTTATGTTTGATGTCTTAAGAGGCGAATGTGAAATCGACATCAAGAGAGGGTATAGAAAAGTGGAATATGCATAGTACAGATAAGGATACTTATGTTGGACTCTTGAAGTCAAACATTGTTTTCATGATATAATATACACGCAGACGCTATAGATGTGTCCCTTGGCCATAATTGATCGGCAAACATCGGTCCCTGGAGAGTAGCCAAGTTATGAATCTTCTGATCCACTCAATTCGAATCTTTGGGAACTGCACTGTCTGTTATGGGCCGCAAATTGGTCTTGAAATACGCAGTGTCTCCACACCAGTATCTTCGCACCAAACATTCATAATGAAAAATATATCTCCGACTTGATCCTTCTTGAAAGATGTAGACTTTCCAACACTGCTTTTGTTTTGGTAATGATATACTTGTATTCCATGTTTTCATTTAAATTCTAGCATACAATGAGGAAACCACCTCTTGTTTAATTTTTTGAAATCAAAAACAATGCATATAATCCTTTTTCAGAAATAACTGGAGGTACCTGATCTACAAGAACCTTCAAAGCATATAAATTCCCAAGAGACGTATGAATTTTAATTAAATAGCAGTGTACCGCTCAAATTTTCCAATGAGTCTTTTAAAATACAGAACGTGTTCCTATTGGCTGGGCAGAAAGGTCATTCTATTCATTCATGTAATCTGTAGCAAAAGATATCGGATATGGCTTAGTCGTTGTATAATATTCATCTGATCTGAATTTGTGCAATGATGTTGTTTGAGTTTGTTTTCTTTTTTAGCCTCATTAGTCAGCTTATGCATTTCCTTTATCAATTTTCTGCAGTTCCACGAACAATTTCACCATTTTCAATCCTTTTCATCAAGAAACAATATGGCCAATTCACCACATTTCTCGAAAAGAATATCCTTATTATGGGATAATTAAAGTTGTCCAATGGTCTATTGGAAAGATACTAGGACAATAGTACAAGCATAAAACTTTGAAAGCCGTGTTTCAAAAACGCAGTCAAGAAATGACAGACAAAATAAACTTGTTCAGCTTTCTAAATTTTGAAGTTATGATTAAAGTTTCGTTTTTTCTAAAGGTGTCAATTATAGGGCACAGGAGGGCTACATGGTTGAAACCTGATATGTGTTATACTCGTGAAGGATCACCATGATTCTGTGACTGCCCTGCATCAGGAATGTATACAAGCAGAATGGCGGAGTGCGCTTGAACATTTAGTCATATGTATGTTTGTACACCAAATCAGCTCATAAGCGGATTTCCATATCGATGAGAGGTCGTTTTTATGTGTGCACAAAAATGGAGTCTGAGATTCTTTATTGAGATATCGGTGTTTGAGATACCGAAGTTTAATAACTCTGTTAGTGGTAGGGCTTTCATATTTCACATGTCTATCCCTTGTAACAAAACATTTTCTTTTGAAAAAAAAATTTTTGACCTCCTGACTTTTACCTTGGAGTTTGACTGTTTGACCTACTTTTATATTAATGAAAAAACCCCTTACCCTAGGCCATAATTTTTTAATGTTAGTGATAGAGCTTTTATATATTTGAGATGTGTATTCCTTGTGGCAATTAAGGCTTTTCTTTGGGTACTAATATTACTTTGCATGCATATGGGGACATCAGTGTCTTGTTTAATTTGGTTTGAATTAAGGTGTATTTTGTCCTAATCCATTCAGAATCTTTGCAAGAGCGATAGAACCTATATTGTATTGTGTGTAATCTTGTCCATTTTCTAGGACATTAAGGTATCTACATTTCACTTTTCCTTGCAATATCTTTATTACAGTGTGATCTTTAACATTTTGTACCCAATTAAAAAACAAATCAGGTTTAGATACTCCAGCATGCTAGAGGTTCACGGCAAGATACTTTTGACTGGTGCTGAGCGACTTAACGGAGGCCATATCACTAATTGTTGGAGTTTGGGTTTAGATCAAATGTCCTTTGTCAGTCTATCCCATTACTAGTATTTTGTTTTGGTCATAACTTTGTTAATGATGGGCACTAAAAGCTCATATTTGGCACAAAGGTTGCTTATGCATGGTCATATGGTGTGTCATGATCATACTGTAAGAGGGGAAATATTCGCGTGGGTTTTATTTTCGCTAATATTCGCGATCTATCAACTATCGCGAAAATAAAACCACCGCGAAGTGGCTGTTTTATGTATTTGGGTACAATATTTAAGCTTAAATATTTATATCCGCGAAATTTAAATCATCGCGAAATGTTATAGATAAAAATCGCGAAATTTTAGCCCGCCGCAAATTAAAGCCCTTTACATTACCTAAGGTCATTTGTTTTTGGTCAACAGAGTTTGAGAATNGTTCTGGACAAGAGGTACAGAGAATCAGTGTTAATGTTTTATTTCCTAAATTAGGATGCAGCTGCAGACAAATGTTTAATTTTATTTGCTATATTGCAGTTCTGGACAAGAGGTACAGAGAATCAGTGTGATTCACAACTTGCCGGACTTGCTGCGCGACACAGAGAGCCATGACGAGTGCATGCGACGAGTTGTTCCCAAAGTCCGGGTAAGCATTCACCCCCAGCCTCCTGAGTGGCCAGATTATCAGATAATTAGTAGACTTTACAATCACTTCGTCTGCGTTCCCATTGTGAATGAAGACTTTTTTTTTAATGACTCTTAAAGTAAATTTGCAGTGGAATTATTTTTTGTAATGTCGTGTGATCGGGGATTAATCTCTCGATTCTTCCATGAGGAGTAGCTAATGGGATGGCTCTGTAGGATTTAGCCTGTGCTTTACTGATCATTTACGCACCGAGTCAATCATTAGTAAACACGTATTAACGCTTTCAAATCAATTCAGCATTCAGGTGTACAAACAGATGGTTTTCTGTAGTGTGCATTTGATTGATTGTGGTAAAACTAGATTCAAGGTTTACTGTTGTGTGCAAATGATTGATTGTGGTAAAACTAGATTCAATACGTTACACCTGTAATAATAGAAATCCAATTCCTCAGCCTCAGAAACAAACCACGACCCACATATTTAATTTTACCAATATTTCTCCAGGCCACATAAAATCTTTTTTTAGATTTTCATATTGATTTGGGTGAATTTGAAATCTCTTACACCAATTGTTCTATTTTTATTTTTAATTGTTAATTAAATCTTTCTTTTTCAACAATTTCTGCATAAAAATTTGTAAATACAATTTTTAAACTTCAGTTGTTTTTCTAATTAACATCTTGCAATTCAGTTCACCATCATGTTATAATCGTTTCCAACACAAGACTTGTAGAATGCTTTCGCATTCGTAGAAATCTTATGTTGCTATGTCACAAGATATGACACTATGTCACAAGATGGTGATTCGAATGTTTTTAAAAATTACTTGTATCAATCAAATTATCATATATCTACGTAGCTCAGTGGCATAGTTATAGAGCTGAAACGAATACCAAAAATCAATATTCGAATATTCGGAACTACTATTCTATTCGTATTCGAATATTCGTCAACATCATATAAATGTACATATATGTAGTGCATGCATATTCCTCATAAAATAATTTACGTGTCTGGCCATTTATAAAATCACCAGAGTTTGGTATGTTTCAGTAAATGAACTACTTACAGATTTATTGACATCAATTGTTTATAAAATAAATATACGAATTTTATCACAAAATTTCTAATTAAAGAAAATTGAAAAATAATTTGAAACAAATCAGCCTGAACAGTAAGCATATTACACAACAAAAGCTTTCGTAATCCGGCTCCCACCTATAGCCGTTATATACTAAAGATCAACTCAAACGGTCTGAGCAGAAAAAAAAAAACGGAGAGAGAAAACAAAGGCACCACACTGCACACGCCTCTTTTATTTCCATTTTACTAAAGAACTTAACAGGATGGAGTTGCTGCTAGACAGTAGGGGTCTAATTTAATATTAAGAGGACTTGCAAGTGATGTGGCGGTAAATAGAATTAAGATGTGGGTGTTATGTTGTGTTACGGGAAGATTTTTTTATTTGTATTAACTTATATACGCTTGACACAATTTAACTTCGCCTTTTGTATTGTAAACGTCTAGTCCCTGTACTGGACTTCTGTTTCACAGCATTTCATACAGTATTAGACACGTGGCCGAATAATTCGAAACTAATATCCTTCGAATATTCGCTATTTACTATTCGATTTCGATATCTCGAACTTCGTTCAGCTCTACATATGTTGATTAGGTTTTCCACCCTAGATCTCAGTTCAAATCTGCCAGTGTCTGATGCTATATTATGAAACAAAATTATCCCCCCCCCCCTAAATTGCATATTTTTTACCTTTTTGAACTTTTGATTACACATTCATCATGTCTTTAATGATGAAATTATTTCGTGCTGACTTTGATAAACCCATATCATAAGCAAGCCATTAAACTGCTCATTTCCAAGTTTCAGTCAGTAATGGGAATTTAAAAAAAAAAATTTAACATTGGCCCTTAGTTTAATCCAGTGAGGTCTGTTTGATATGTGTCCATGCAGTGCATTAAGTGTGTTGAAGTGGGCTGGAGAGGAGTTAGAGTATACTTTAAATGTTTTAATCCCACAAATCAATGCAATCAGTAGTTCAATTTCAATGACAGAGTATAATATTGGCACACACAGATACATGATTAATTACTCACATCAGAGTTTAACCTCTGAAAGAGCACTTCTAAAATGAAAGGAGAAGTGTGTAGGAAAAAAAATATGTCCTCCATTGTCCTAGGCCATGCTGTAATATTTCTTCAATTCAGCTTAAATCTTTTCTTGAGCAGGTGTCATGAGAAGTTATCTTTATTGTGATGGTGCAAGAGGCGAATGTGAAATCGCATCAAGAGAGGGCTATAAAGTGGAATTATGTACAGATAGAAGTGGATGACTTATGTTGACTTTGAGTCAACATTTGTCTTTCATATTATGAAATATACACCAGACCCTATAGTGTCCCTGGGCCAGTATTGATCGGCAAACATGGTCCCTAGGATGAATGCCAAGTTATGAATTTCTGATCCACCATTAATCTTTGGAAACTTGCACTGTTTTATGGCCGACAAATCTGGTCTGGATAATACCAGTGTCTCCACACCATTCACTCGCCAACAATTCCAAAATGAAATAATATATCTCGACTTGATCCTCTTGAAAGATGTAGATTTCCAAACTGCTTTTGTTTTGTAATGATATACTTTATCATTTTTCATTTAAATTCTAAGCATTGAGGAAACCACCCTCTTGGTTTATTTTTTGAAATCAAACAATGCATATAATCCTTTTTTGTCAGAAATAACTGGGGTACCCTGATCTGAACAAGAACCTGTCTAAAGCCATATAAATTCCCAAGAGAGTATGAATTTTAATTAAAATAGATGTACCCTGCAAATTTTCCATGAGTCTTTTTAAATACAGAACTGGTTCCTTTGCTGGGAGAAAGGCATTTATTCATTGCTATGTACTCTTAGCAAAAATATGGAATGGCTTGTGTTGTAATCAATTATCTGATCTATATTTTGTGCAAATTGTTGTTGTTTTGTTTTGTTTTCTTTTTTATGCTCATTTGAAGTACAGGCTTTAGTGCATTTTCCTTATCAATTTTTCTGCATGTCCACAATCAACTTTCACATTTTCAACTTTTTCTCAAGAACAATATGGCCAAATTCCACCACATCTTCTGAAAAGATATCCTTGTATTATGGGTATAATTANTTGGTCCAATGGAAGGACAACACCCTCTCATGGAAAGATAACTAGGAAATAGTACAAGCAAAAAACTTTGAAAGCCGTGTTTTCAAAAACCAGTCAGAAATGACAAAAACATAAAATGTTCAGCTTTCTAAATTTTGAAATTATATTAAAGTTTCTTTTTTCTAAAGTGTGTCAATTATAGGGCACAGAGGGCTACTGGTTGAAACCTGATATGGTGTTTATACTCTGAGGATCACCATGATCTGGTGACTGCCCTGCCCATCATAATGTAACAAGCAGAATGGGGAGTGCGCTGACACATTTAGTCGATGATGTATGTTTGTAAACAAATCAGTCATACTAGGATTTATATCATGAAGTGTTTTTATGTTCACAAAATGTGAGCTGAGACTTTAACGGCATTAGTTTAATTAAAAAATTAAACACCCTGTGTCTGCTCAGCAGTAAAGGCATCTTAATTTTGTTCAAACATCTTACCACATACCATTGATTTATTTTCACAGGTTACAACTGAACCATCTCTTTAATGTTCTTTCCAGTCTCTGAGAACTATTATTTAAACATTCTTGAACTTGAGAAACCACTATGTAAGTAAACCCCATGAGAAATACTCACCAAATATTTTTTGCTCTCATGTTTACACTTGGGACTTCATACTTGTGAGTAAGGTAACACACTTCACTTTGACCCGACTGTGTAGGTGCTTCATTTAACCACCAACTTTTTTATAAAAGTGCAAAAAGTGCAGTAATGGTGTACAATACAGTACATGTATATGGTCTTTTTTCCCCCATTCCCTGATATAACAAATGTCCTGTCTTTTTGTTTCTGACATGTTGGAATACCTCAACTGATTCAGAGGTATTGGAACCTGAAACTGACTCATGTAGATTGTATCTTGATGCACTTTTATGAAAGGTGCACCTGAAAAATGGTTTTGTTTTTTTTTTTGTGCAGAGCTCTGAAATTTGGGCTGTCTACTGATAGTGTTTTTGCCCCTGACTCGTCCCAGATAAATGTGCATCGTACATCACTTTATCTGTTGGGACTGTTGATTTAAGTTCCATATATCGAGCTTACCATGATCTGGGGCCATGTTCTGATATTTGTGGTGGATATGATAAGAGATACTGGGGTGGTTCACAATGTTGTGTAAAGAGATATTACTTCACATAAATTCACATGACAACAAACTGTTGAAAAACTGTTTTATTACATTTTAAATGTGAAGGTAAACATACTTATTGAGTAACGAGTGCTGGGTTAAAGCCAAGGTTTTATTTAGGGGTGCATAATCTTGTTCTTGTCACCAAATAAAGATAAAGTGATCATGGAATGGATAGACTGCAATTTCTGCTATTGAGAAGTTGTCATCATTAAAAAATATATCAGTCAGGGATATGATTTGTGAACTTAGAAAAATATATGATTTGTGAACTTTGACATGTATAATTTGTTAACTTTGACATGTATAACTTGTTGAGAAATGAGTGAGAAATGTTTAACTTGTTGAGTGAGAAATGTTAGGTTGTGAGAATTTATGATTCTACTGTACTGTACGAACAGTGTACAATCTGACAGCCTGTACTCAACTAATATTGTACAATCTGTACACTAGCTGTCTTTTTATCATGCCCTTTGTATGGTATCTCGTGGCAGTGACCAGTTTTTGGACAGTTCACTTGTTAGATACAAAATGATGCCAAAGAAGACTTGATGTAAAGGAAGGTGTTCTTGATTCCAAACCTTGATGTAGGGCAGTTGTTATAAGGGTCCACACCCTTACAGAAAGTGTCATCTTAATTGTCAGTTTGATTGTAAATACATTACTGGAGATGCACCTTACTTACATGAGGTATACAATGTGTAATTACTCTTAATACATTACATGAGGTGCATCATGTGTTGCTTGAAATGTATTGCATGAAGTACACCATGTGTGAAAGTAGATACACCACAGGTTTTCCATATGTCATTGAAAATACATCACATGGGGGTGCTCTATATAGATCTTGAAGTTGATGCATTACATGAGGACCGTGATGTTGTAAATACATCACAGGAAGTGAGGTTCTCTGTGTCTTGAAGTTGATACACTACAGGCAGTGCACCATGATGACATTTTGTAATTCATAGCCATCCCTATGTCATGGTTGAAAATTATATGCATGCATGACTACATGAAATTATAGGCCTGCATGACTACCCAGAAAGGTCTATTTCTCAGGCGGGCAGGGACAAAATGTCATGTGACTGCCTTATGGTCTGACCAATAATAATGAATAGGCTTTATCAGTAAATTCATTCTCATAAAATAATGAAATTTATAAAAACTGAAAATTATGACTTGCAGATTTTGAACAAGGCTGGCTAGACAGCCCTGAGACTGGCTGATAATTTGATTGAGTTTCCAGCCCTGACTGTGTGCTGTATAATGTTACAGGAGGTGTTCCATGCCCTGAGACTGGCTGATAATTTGATTGAGTTTCCATCCCTGACTGTGTGCTGTATAATTTGACTGAGTTTCCAGCCCTTTCTGTGTGCTGTATAATGTTACAGGAGGTGCTCCATGTGGCCCAGACAGAAATGCAGCTGGCCGCCTCTTCAGCATTTCTACAGATCCTGCAGAAGAACCTTGTTCCTGTCCAGAATTATTCACAGACATTCCTACAGACAATTCTCAACAGTGTGGACAGCAAAGACCCAGGTAATACAGCAAAATAAGTGTCACGAAACCAAAACCGGCAACAGCAAAGACCCAGGTAATACAGCAAAATAGTGTTTACAAACCAAAACTGTCAACAGCAAAGACCCAGGTAATACGCAAAATAGTGTTCACAAACCAAAACCGCCAAACGCAAAGACCCAGGTTAATACAGCAAAATAGTGTCACAAACCAAAACAGCTACAGCAAAGACCCAGGTAATACAGCAAAATAGTGTTTACAAACCAAAACTGTCAACAGCAAAGATCCCAAGGTATACAGCAAAGTAGTGTTTGCAAACCAAAACCACCAACAGCAAAGACCCAGGTACCGGGTAATATACCAAAATGTTTACAAACCAAAACCGGCAACAGTGTTAACAGCAAAAATCCAGGTAATACAGCAAATTAATGTTTACAAACCAAAACCGTCAACAGCAAAGACCCAGGTAATACAGCAAAATAGTGTTTGCAAACCAAAACCATCAATAGCAAAGACCCAGATAACACAGCAAAATAAATAGTGTTTACAAACCAAAAGCAGCAACAGTTTCAAAAGCAAAGACCCAGGTAAAACAGCAAATTAATGTTTACAAACCAAAACCATCAACAGCGAAG
>CAJDSM010000111.1:35035-54313 GCA_903981925.1 Ostrea lurida
TTTGGTACCTGTAACTGAGTCCTCTTTGTTTTTAGGCAATGGTTTTATTTTGTGGTGCAAAGCAGTTCAAACAAGAACTACATGTGACCTTTACACACTTATGTAAGGACCCCCACTTCGTTGTTCGGAAAACTATCTCTAGTGGTTTTCACGAGGTAAGTCGACAGTACAGTTGAACCTTGTTATCTCAAACTCGATGGGACCAAGAAAAAACTATGAGATATCTGTGGATTTGAGATATTGAGGGTAAAAATACTTACTAACTAGGTGGCTGGGACTTCCGAATCACTTCGACATAGTCATGGTATTCGAGATATCAGTGTTTGAGATACCTAAGTTCAACTGTATTTGCTTAGCTTAAATACTGAAAAAGTACACTTGGCATCAGGAAAAGATGCAATATAATATTGATGATTTATCGTTGACAAATTTATTGAAGTATTTCAGAGAACTCATTCTTCTCTCCTTTCTGAACAGATATGTAAGCTGCTAGGAAACGGCGCACAATTAATTCAGCCAGATGTTGTGGCCTTATTGAAGGATGAATCGATAGAGTGACTTCACAGAACTAAACATTACAATGAAGAGATGAATACGTAAGGTGATCTTCACTAGAACTTCGGCCATATCTTATCTGATTTGATACTTTAGGAATTAACTATACTTTTATTTTGTGATATGCACCGTTAAGCGATTTAACGTTGCAAATACGAGTATTTAACCGCCAGGGTAAAACGATGTTGCTCAACGTTAATAATAGCAAATACGGTCGCATAATCACAAATGAGAAGTAGTTATCCCAATTCTAATGCAATTTTGCTTTCATGTTACATTTCTTTTGCTTATTTTTTATCAAATGTTATCGCATTGAGTTATATTTATTGCGTCACGCGCTTAGTATGACGTCACAATCGAAAGTTCCATATTGTTATGTTTTTGCGTCAGCATTAATGCACTCGACAATCGAAGCTCCATCTCGTACCGCTCTTTAACACCTCAAATCAGTGCATATGCCAATCAAAATATGTGTTACAAAAATTGCATTAGAATTAGATTTATATTGTCATCTGTAATTTTCACTTTTTCCTTGTACATGTATGTGGTAGTAAATTCAGAAGACTTGGGTATCAATATTCTTGGCACATATTGTATATGCTGGACACATATTAAAATCAAGTCATTCAAATCTTATCTCTGTATCCATGAGCTTTGAAATGATTCCAAGATATCCGCACATTGACTCACGGTTTTTATGTTGCAGGTTCTGAGAGGTGTTGTGAGCAATATGCCGGCCATTCTGGACTGTTATATGACCAGTGGCAGCAACCACACGATTTCAGAGTCCAAAGTAAGGCAACCAAAGAGAGATAACTCTGTAGGCGAGAGTCATGTAGTGAATATATACAAATGGATAGGGTACAAGTTCTTGCAACTTAATGATCCTCTCCAATATACTTAAATACAATACAATTATAAGATGGAAGACTGTCATATATACATTTCAAAATTCAACTATATTTAAAATTATATACGTTATTACTATTAAACTTTAATGTACTTTTGTACAGAGGATGTAGTGATACATGTAGTGATTAGCTTTAATGCATCCATGTGGCTGTGTGTACATGCATTGACAGTTTTCCAGAATTTTTATGGTTATATCTACATTTATTGATTTCAGAATTTATACATGAACTTCATATCAATGGGTCACTGATTGGGTTTGAGTTTGGGCTTAGTCCATCTACTTTTATGCTCCCCGAAAAATATAGTTGGTCAGTCTGTCTTTCCATCCGAGCTGATATCAATATATCACAAATGTTCCTTGAGACAAGGCCTAGCTTGTAAACCAAGGTTTTTCAAGGTCATTTTGGAAAGGTCTAGGTCACTCAGAAAATACATATATATATTAAAAACTCTTCATTTCAACAGTTATTGATCATTGTGTAAGTCATTCATCGGATTTCATTGGTTAGATGCAGTTCGGGGAGCATCCATCAGTTTTCCTGATATTCTTGTTCGTTTCTGAAGACTTTTATAGACCTTGAACTCAGCAAATAACGCCACAAAGCGTGGCCATTTTGTGATTTTTGCCATCACAATGATATCTAGTTACAACTAATGCCTTGTTTAATTTATTTTCAGTCTGGTCCTCTCTCTGATATCATTCCAGCCTTTTTGGCATCAGAGAATGCTATTTTTACCTCCAATAACTGGAGACTTCAACAGGAGTTAATGGAGAATATGGCCTGCCTTATAAAGTGCTACTCCAGTGAAAACCTCTACAACAAAGTCATTCCAATCCTCAGGCAAAAACTCAGCAAAGCTGTAAGATTTTTATATCAAAATTTTTGTTATTGTTTAAGAGAGTTACATGTGATTAGATACATCCTTGTTTTTATGAACAAAAACTAAATTTCTGAGCTTTTTTTTTTTTATCACTTCAGAGAGCACTACCAGTGAAGACAGCCGCTGCACGGTCTTTATTGAAATTGACTCGGAAAGTAAAAAAGCAGGAGCAAAGAGAAGAAATATTTCATTCTCTGATTCATGGTAAGCTGTTGTTTTGACTGCAGTATAGATGATGCACTAAAGACATTTTTTTGTGTGCTGTCTAAAATATTTTATGTTCTGATGGAAAGAAAGACAACTCCATCACTTTGCATTGCCAACTGAGATACCTCAGTGGTTTTAGCATTTTTATGGGGTGGCAATAATTATGTTTACATTATAGAGATTCTTATCTCTACATTACATATTGAGAATTGCTTAGTTGTCCTGTGTGTGTTCCAAATTGTAAGTCACTCATCATTCTAACCAATAATGATATCTATAGAAAACTAAAAATTCATCGATTGTAGTTTATTTTAAATTCAAAGTGTTTGAATGTCACATCTGCTGACATTACTCTGTGATAATGACATCAAATTTGCTTAATGGATGTAAAACTTTGTGTGTTGCTGACAACGAGAACGAATGCATGCTTCTAGAATTAGAAGTGCATAGATTTAGCAAGCTGGGTGTGCTTTACTGTGCAACAACTTCTGAGGCAGGCATGTATTCCAGTAGTCAATAACCTATAAGCTAATATGGCTGGAGATTACATACTGATTGGTTTGCTGCTAGAATTTAATTGCAAATCAGTGGGGGTCATGCAATGGTGTCTGGCTATCTTATATTGACAAATGATAATAGATAGACCGAGGGACATAAGAACTGGGGTTGGTTTGGTTTGGAAAATGTTGTTTTGAATTTTTAGGTGATGTGCCAGATGGAATTGTGACAAGGGGCAATAAAGCAGCGAATCTGATACATATAGTTTATAGTGATCGTTTTTATTATTCTGTGGATCACTTCCGTTTGAACTCTTAGTATCTTGAATTTGAATATGAAATCTATATTGTTATTGAGAGATAAAATATTTTCATTATTTTGCAGACTTTTGCCATGCCAGAAGTGTTACTTGAGAAGTGTGTTTATAGCATTGTAGAATTGTGATAGACTATACTCCAAGAATTCTTAAGAGAGAGTTTTTAGAATATTCTTTTGGAATTACACACAGACAGTGTGCCAAATATTAGATACCGTTTGTGTTCAATTTTACCCGATTTAAACGTTTGTTAATCCTTCCAACGGATCGAGTCTCTTACAGCAATTAGACGCTTGTGTTCGCAAATTGTTAGTGTCGGAAAAAGATCGGGACGTGACGGAGGGTATTCAAGATGCCGTGGAAGAATTAGATAAGATTACATTCCAATGCAATCGGTGAGTTTTGTGTGTTTGTTTTTTATAAATGTTTGATGAAAATTATGTTTAAGATAGATATATGTGCTCTAGCATACTTTGCTCTTTCAGATATGATCTTTTATCCCATATTTAATTAAAAAATGATTGATTCAATTTCATACAAATGATTTAAATCACATGCACAGAATGTTTAACGTCTTCATAGAAATTATATGTTTTTCAACAATCACATGTAGCAAAATATTAATTCAATTGCTAGAGAATGGATGGTATGTAAGTTGATGAGTTTACCCTTTAGATGGCCAGGAGAAACTTCTTGAACAAGATTTAGACGATCAAAAAAAGAAGAGAGGAGAAAATACTACTGGAGAATGTAGGCTTTTGTGATTTTGTGCAGATTAAGATATTTCAAGATGTTAAGAAATGTGTTTTGCTCATGCTACTATTATCATCTGATAAACTATAAAACTTACTAAATCTGCTAACATAGTACACCAAGTCAAAGTGTCTATGTTATGTAATATCTGAAACCTAGTCTACATACAGCTAACAATACAACATTTTCTTCATGTAGGAAGAGAAGAATTGAAGAAGGAGAGGAAGCAGCTGAGAAGAAAAAAGGAACAAACGCAATCTGGTGTCGGCAAAAAAGGGTTCGGAGAACGGCTCCAGCAAGATCCCAGGCCCCGGAAAGGTAAAACGTCAGCTAACAAATCCGAGTCAGCCATACGTTTGCATGATGTCTACTTCATATGGTGGTTAAACATAACGCTGTTTTCAGGTTCACGAGCTGGCTTACCGGGCTCGAACACAGCACAAAGAGTAAGAATGCTTGTTTTTGACCTCTTTTTCTTTTGTTTTTCACCTGCTGTATTTTTCCACCTCTGTACTAATCGTCAGTACACTTGTAATAACTTTTGTCAGTTTTGAAAGAGGATTGTGTTTTTATGTAGAATATCTCAGATTCTGCAGTTGAAGCATCTTCTTTCATATGAATTATTTCGTATATGAATTTTCTCCTTCCATATAAATCATCCTTTCATTTAAATTATCCTTCTTCATATGAATTGTTTCGTATATGAATGCTCTCGCTTCCAGATAAAATCATTTCCATTCATTAAATTATCCTCTTTCATATGAATTGTTTCTTATGTGAAGTATCTCCTTCCATTTAGATTATTTCCTTCCATTTAAATTATCTTCTTCCATATTAATCATTATCTTGTTCCATATACATTTTATCATTCCATTTATGTTAGCTACTTTCCTATGAATTATTTTATAAAAATCTCCTTCCATTTTATTTCCTATGTGAATTATCTCCCTTCATATACATTATTTCTTGTTTAATATAGTTGAGTGTGATAGTGTGTAATTAATTATTTTTGCTCTCCATATGACTCGACCAACTTCTCTTGCTCATCTCTGTTTTTACCCTGACTGTAACGAGTATGCATGCATCTGAAATCACTCAAATATTCACATTGTATCGGAATTTTTAATTTTTTCGCTTTCTTATGTTTTTTTTGTTTTTGATTTTGGGTTTGTTTTTTGCAACAAAATTCCAGAGCGAGTTAAATTAAAACTACTGGCAATATTGTTTGGAGAACATTGAGCTTTGCTTGCAGATTTCGGTTGCATTTTGAATGTTCCCAAGGCTGTATGTAATGCAGGTTTTGTGTTTTGACAGAGTTTTTATATCCATCACATATAACATCAGAAGGTAATCTCCCTCAGACGTTTGCTTGCTGACTTATTGTACCTGCTTATGCATATCAAGAGATCTGACTACAGTTTTCATTTGATTGTATTCAGTGTATATTCTTGTAGACTTGACAGAGCCATTTCTCTAGTCAAGATTTTAATTGTTAACTGTATCATATCATATTATCTTGGAACATGTATCAGGTTAGGTGTATATATATACTGCATGTATTTCGCAGTTTGGTGGGGGAATTATTTATGAAATTAATCTTTTTATAAAAATGTATATACAAGATCATTGCATTATTCAGAATGTTTTTACAAAAACTAACCTTTAACATGCAAGATAATTGACACCATATGTTTCAATTTATTTTGAATATTCCAACTAGTTAGTGTTTTCACATACAATTAAATTTCATTCAAACAGAACTTTCATCATAGAATATATTCAGAAAGAAGTAGTCCATAGTATTTTCAGAAAATGTTAATCTTAGATTAAAACAGAATTCAGTTCTAGATCAGTAGTTGGAACCTTACAGATAAAATCTCACAAGATCTTGCTTTTTGATATCACATGGTAGAAAGATTTTATTGAACCATTACAGTTATAAAAAAAAATCTGTTTGTCTAGACAGGTCGATGTGGATACTAGTATGTTTTCATTCAGTATTCAATACATTATCAATGGCTGATGTAATTCTTTACTGATTTAATTGCTAATTCCAAAATAAAGCAAGAAATTATTGTTTTTTATGAAAACAATAATAGTTAGTTCATTTTAATCAGCAGTTAATTAGCATGGATATTTGAAAGCCATTATAAGTACAACATGAAAATACATGTACATATGGTATACATGTATATGCACATGATAACCTCTATAGTTGACCTAACTCTTTTGACATAAACTTCTTACTGAAAACTGCATACATTATTTAATTATCTTGTAGATTAAGAGAGTGCATATTCTCTGCTTCATAGTATTTTATGAAAAGACTATACATGAATATGATAACAACCTTTCTCGGGCCCCGTTAAAAAAATCAAGCTTTATAGAAAGACTTTGTTCATTACATATAAGAGATCATTTCTAATACAGTTTTATACTACTGTACTATATTTATTAAGTAGATCTGTAATCATACACACATTATTTACAACTGTAGTGCATTCATAAGGAAATGTCCATCATTAGTATTTGTAAAGAATACACAGGAAATGTGGATATATACATTTATCTTGAGGAAAAGGTTTGTAGGCAGAAGCAGTTGTATGCTGCCTATCCATCTTCTGTCAGATCTTGAATTAATTTCAAATGAAACAATTGGCTGTGGAGCATGTCCTGTTTGTTATGTGGAATAGCATCAGATGAGGATCCATTACAAAGATGGATCTGTGAATCAGCAAGGGGTCCATGTGTTGTGTTGATAATGTATCCAGTTTTCAAATTTCTGCATGTTTACATCTATAATGTGCCCGTGAAAAAGTTTTCTATAGTTGAGCGTATTTTGAATTTTTAAACTCTTTTTCTCAGTTTGTTGTTTTTTTCCTCTGTACAATAAATTCCCATAAAAATATTTACTTTTCATTTAAGATGAGAACAAGCCAGTTATTCCCAACTCAAAGGGTGCAGGAACCAGTAATAATAAACTGGTCAAATCTAAGTCCAGCAATTGTATTTCTCAAATTCCAAGGCGAGGTAAATGAAGCATGTCTCCCAATAACATGTCTAGAACTTTGACGACTTTACCTTACTGGCTTGTGTATCCCGTGCGTAATGTGTTTTGTTCATGATTTTGTAGATGTGGAAGACCTAGGTTAATAGAGCATGCCTTATTCATAACATGAGAGCATGATCTATATTTCTTCTGCTGATGTTGGTTTTCTGTTTCAATGATTCAGTGACAGCGAGTTATTAATTTGGTCTTTCTGTTCTTCAGTCTGTTTGTAACAACTTGGATTCTGGATATCTCAAATACTGTAACAACTTTGCATGAGGAGAATGACCCCTATCATTGTTTAGGTCAAAAGGTCTAAGGTCAAGGTCACTAGGTAACTCAAAAAGTTTAAGGTCTAGGTCAGCAGGTAGTATAATGTAAGAAATGGTTTCCAGATGATAGCTCAAAATATTATTTAAGCTTCACATAGTGACGATCCCCTATTGTGTTTGAGGTCAAAAGGTCAAGGTCAGTTGGTCACTAAAGATAAGAAATGGCTTCTTGATGATATTTAGGTATTATTTGAGCTTTAGCAAAGAAAGTTCACATCAATGGGTTCCATGCTTTCAGAATGACCTCTATGAATTTTAGATCAAAAGATTAAGGTCACTGGTTCATACAGTAGAAGATCTTTTACTGATGATACAGCAAAAATTATTTAAGATTCAGCTATGAAATTTTACACAATTGGTCTTGATCACAAAAGGATGAGATCAAAACGTCAAAGTTGAATATCATTAACTTACACAAGGTAACAAGGTGTCTCAAATGCTATCTCTAGCATGATTTAGCACTGTTATACTAGAAAAAATCTTCATAAATTGTTTCTTTTAGTTAATATGGTATTACTTGAAAGCAAGGAAGTTGCCTTTTTCATTTCTTTGCGACGCATGGGACGTTTCAATAGAAATTTTGGAATTTTTAGAGTGAAGTTGATAAATTTTTTGTAATGAGAATGCAACATTATCCCACAAGAGATCTAAAAGAGAATATACAAGATCATTGTATAGGTACATGTATGTGTCCAATGCTATGTGCAATTCTTGGTAATCAGTACGTGTAGTGAGTTAAAGGCCTCAGCATTGTTTTAATGAAGCTTGTTCTGACTGCATTGGTAAAATGTCCACAAGCAGACTTTCTTGACTCATTGGCTGCTATCAGTTCTGATTATAAGTTACTTTCTTCCTTCCTATACATTCTGTATTACAATGTGTAAAAATGGTGCAGCATGTTCAATACATAATGTTGTATATATGATTTAAAGATTTAAAAAAAATAAAAAATTGTGCAGATACTAGCTGTCAAAACAAAAATTGTGAATGCATGATTTTGTAAGGAATTTCTTTGAGTCCTATTTATCATTTCTAAGTCAGTAATTGAAATTAAAATTTCTTGAATTTAAAAGATCTTGAGAGACAAAGAATATTATTGTTTTGAATCATCATTGCTCAATTTCACAGAATTTTGGATAGTCGGTTTTGGTACATGTATTGTGCAGTAAACCACATCAAAACTGTTAACAAGTGTTTGACCTGTTGTTTTGGTGCTTCAGATAGCAAGGAATTGTCCAAGACTAAGATAGTGTCCCCGATCCCCGCCCCGGGGAAGTCAGGTTAGTATGTCTGTGTTGTCCCCCCGGCTGTTGTAGTGTATCTCCCTGACCGTTCAGTTCCTCCTGTTTTACGGAGACCTTTGTTTTATTGACCGTTCTTCTTTTTTCATTCATCTCTCTAAGACAAAATGCTTTTTGTTTTGATTTCGCTATGGTTTTATACTAATGCCAGGGCCCTGTTTCATTGTACTCTAGAAGTTAATTGTTACGAAATGATGTTTATCCTTGTTTTGAATTCCAAGACTTGCTGTTTAATTTTTGTGTGTTCCCCACTTTTATGCGAGCACAGTGACATTTCATATCGTCCATCAGTCAGTCTTTGCAGATAAGTTCTTCATCTAAGGAGAACTTTTTTCAGCTTTGCTCATGTACTTTAATGGTTGTTGTGGCAACTTCATCGATTTAAAAAAAAGTTCCTAAATATGAATTGTCCTCGTTATAAAATTTAGAAATGTAATTGAAAATATAATGAGTCATGTTTAACCATCAATATCTTCTGAGCAGTTTTGATGTAGTTTCTTTATACATACGTACACATTTGGATTTCAATGAATACTTGTTGTTAATAAATATTCTATGAAAATACAGTGTAAGTGGAATTTTCTTGCGATTATTCAATAAAAATGTGTATATAGTGAGAGCTTATAATTCCAAGAAAGATAACTGATATGAAGGGAGGGGGAGGGAATCATTAGCAATATATTTTATCAACTCACATCAATTAAACCTTAGCAAAAAGATTCTGCTTATTCACATATATTGAAATCACATCTCACAGTCCATGGGCAATTACTCATCCACAGTTCAATTTATTGTAAACTCAAAGCCGAATTTTTTACATAAGATTTCTTTTGACAGGGGTTCTTTAAAAATTTGGTCACCGACTAACCGTAAGGTTAGCTTTTGAAAGCTTCCATAATCGACCAGTGATGTTTTAATTTCTGTGAGAATCTCTATTAATAGTCATCACTTGTAGATTGGGCTGACTGAATTTCCTATACCCTGAAATGTTCCTCCCTATTGCTGTTTCGTTCTCTGTGTGTGCCAAGTTTCAATAAATTCTGGCACATAATTAGTCAGCCTGATATATCATACAGTAATAAAAGTCTTGAGCGAAATACATATTGAGGAATGGAATTAAGTTTGTCATTATCTTGTGTACTACTACTTCTAGCAATACATATTCTGATTGAGATTAAAAGTGAAATTATGTTACACATAAAATTAGCCTGGCGTGTGGGATCACTATTCTTAATTACTTGTTTTTAAATCTTTAACTGAAACAATATTACATGTGTGTTGTCTTGGTGTACAATTTATTTTTTGACATATCTGTATCTAGATATACATGTATTGTGTACATTTTCTGACCACTTCCTGTTTGAAGGTAACAAAGTCCAAGTGAATAGTAACACATCCAAACAAACCTCAGGAGAGTCTAACACTAACAAAAAGGGTGTGTCATCTCCCAAACTGTCTAGACTGCCTCTGTATAACTCCAACCCGAACATACACCAGGGACGGCCGTCCTCACCCTCCTTAATCCCCATCAAAGGTGAGACTGGGAGGAGCACCGTACAGCATTGTGCAGTATTGAGAATACGAAGACCGATAAACAGCCATTATGAGTTTCGTACAGTCATTTGTGAGAGATATTAGTGCCAAGACATGATACTGTGCATTTTATGCAAGGGGAGGAGGTATTTGTGTTTTGGTCGGAGAATAGTGTGCCAGTGTTTTTATTTGGAAATAAACTCTATTATTTTTCTCGTTATAATCTGCTCTGTGATGTGTATGTGGTTGTCGTTGAAGTGAAATGTGGATGAGCTTGGTGTATCTGTGCATATCATGGTGACAGGATTAACATGCATTAGCGTATGTAACACTAGGACGATACTAGAGACCTTGTCTTTTCTACTCAGTAGCATGCATCAAGGACCAGGAAAATTGCACGAGAAGATTAAAGGCACTCATCTTGTCTGTACTTACTGAATTTGTCATTCTTTGCTGTACGTGTCACAGTGGTCGTTTTGTTGCATCATAGTTTTGAAAACTGCATATTTTCGCTCTTAAAGTATCTTTTCCAGAATGGTCTCTTTAGCTTCTTTATTAACTGTTTGAGCCTTTAATCCTCTGTTCCTTTTTGCAGTGATCATACAAAATGGCTGCTGACTATGTCAGAGAACAACTATGACAATGTTTCTGTATTTTTGCTCTTGTGTGCGGAATGGTATACATTTTAAAACCTTTTTTTTTTCTGTCTATGTCAGTGTTTCGTAATAGTTGTTAGCAGTAGCCTGTGTGATAAAGGTGGCAGACGTCCATTTACTGATTGTGTCGTAAACTATACTGTAACATTTACCCTCTTACAATGTTCATCTACAAAATATTTTGAATTTGCTTTTCAGAGAAAATATAGAAAAATTTTGTGATATTTTGAATGTTGTCAAACATGTATTTTTTGCAGGAGGTGCATTTTAACATATTTGTAATTGATGAATAAGCATTGAAGATATATCAGTATAACAGATTGATGAATCAACTTTACAGATTGATGAATAAACATGAGATTAATGAATAAACATGAGATTGATGAATAAACATTTGAGATTGATGAATAAACATAACAGGTTGATGAATGAAAATAAGAGATTGATGAATATTCATAACAACAGATTGATGAATCAACTTAACACTTGTACTGTGTTTCAGCCTCAACAGGTGGTACAACCAACAAGACCAGTAAAACGACGCGGGGGAGTGGCATTCCCGCCCCAGGGAGTGCAGGATTAAGGTAGGAGACCCAGGGAACCTCTGTTGTGGACTGGAATTGTGTCTTCTAAACTCTGTGTTGTTTGGCTAGACAAGATAAGAGAAGTCTCCTTAAAATCATATTACTCTTATCCAAATTTATCTTTCCACAAAGGATTTAGCTTTTTCCTCTTATTTCAAATTATAGATATCCTATCTCTAAAGGAAACTGTTTTATTGGGAATTCTTTTATATATAGTATCAAGTATTGTAGCTCCCTCTTTCTATATATATATAGATATTGTAGTCCTTTTAGTTCTGTTTAATTTTATTATCTTTTTTTAGGGAGGGGGTGTGTTAAATTTCTGAACTGTCAATTATTTACACTTCAAAATGTAGTTATTTGTCGTATTAGTATGAATTGTTTCCTTTATATTTAAAGTTTCTTCTATGTCATATTCTGATTTGCTTTCATAAGTCTGAAAGATTTTGGGTTGTACGAATCCATGAAGATACTATTTGGGATAAGATTTAGGGTTGTAAAATTGAGGATATTGGTAGACTGGAATGAAAGTTAGATTTAATGTTTTCTTTGAAGAATACAAAATGGGGAAAAATAAATATCAATTGGAAAGGAGAAATACTATTAAAGCAGAGACAAGTTGTTAATTTTGATTTAATCAAATTATCATAGGACCTTTAAAATATATTGCTGCTGTATTAACCAGCATGGGGCTTGATTGTGAACATTAATACAAAATGAAAATTAATTGAACATGTATCTCATATTCATTGACAAAAAAATTCTGACTGAAAAAAATAATGGGTAATGATTAGAACATGATCATCCTAGAAATAGTTCAGAGAAAGCGACATTTGATGCACGTGTTGCTACTGTGTGTCCGTACACTGCGTGTTCAATAGATGCTCCACAATTTGTGTGTTTGTTGGTGTTTCAGGCGCGCCTCTGTGCCCGCTATATCTACCACCAGAAGAGGATCCCTAAGTGGTCAGCTTAGCACCGGTAGTTAACGCTTTCCTTCTGTTGGCTTGGCTAGCTTTAGACAGCTGACTTTTTCAGCCTGTTTCTTTTGCAGTTTTCAGCTGGACTTTTTGCCAAAATGTTAAAAATTGAGTTTCCATCTATTTATAGTTTATATACTTCATCACATCAATTATATCAAGTTTCATTTTCAGTGTTTTATCACCAAAATGCTCATGTATATTTGAAAATAGAAAAGCTTATATTTGAAGTATTATGTAGACATCAGCATACAACTATACATCAACATTGAATAATGTATTTACTCGATTATAGTTTTATTATTAGAGCTAGATTAATGCGTGAAATATTTCATACCTCACCATAATTAAAGCTTCCATGCAGGGACACTACTATTGACATTGATTAAGGCTTTGATGCAGGGACCCTATGTTTACCATAATTAAGGTGGCTCACTACACCTTGAAAGAGTTTATCATAGCATGAAATGGTTTAATGATAATGATGATAATTAATGATAATGCTTTATTTAGAGAAGATAGCCTGATTAGTACAAGGTACTATTCTTCCCTGGGGCCTTCTAAAGGTATGATGTAATAATTACATATGTATGTCAAAAAGGCAGAAATATGCAATAATGGAGGAAAAAACCCATACAGCTTATAAAATGGTGAATGGCGGGCGGGCCGGGTGGGCGGGGAAATAATTTCTGTAACACTTTACTCAGTAACTACTTTATCGTAGCCTCATGAACCTTTGATATCCATCATCAGCGGGTGGTCCCATATCGTGGGATCCGATTTCAGACCTGTCCGACACCTACTTCCTGTTTAACGACTTAGAATATTTTCCAGTGTTATTCTTAATAGTGCAAATTTTTGTAACACTTTACTCAGCAACTACTTATCGTAGCCTCATGACCTTTTGATATCCATCATCAGCGGGTGGTCCCATATCGTGGATCCGATTTCAGACCTGTCTGACACCTACTTCCTGTTTAATGACTTAGAATATTTTACAGTGTTATTCTTAATAGTAACACTTTACTCAGCAATTAATTATCGTAGCCTCATGACCTTTGATATCCATCACATCAGCGGTGGGTCCCATATCATGGGATTCGATTTCAGACCTGTCCGACACTTACTTCCTGTTTACCAACCTAGAACTTATTTACAGCAACCCGACCATTTCTGTCTTTGACCCATTTTTCGAAAATTTATTTCTACAATTATGTAACACGAAAGACACTGGAGGATTTGAACTAGGGATCTACAGTTTAGTAATCCGATATCTTATCCACTGATATATCAAGACATACAAGGAAATTGATACATGTAGATAGAAATAATTTCGCAAAACATTGGAAATGCCATCTTGTAAAGTGTCATAAAACGTGCAAGTCTTGATAGAGTGAGCCACCTTAAGGCTTCCATGCAGGGACACTATTGTTTACGTTAATTAGTGCTTCAGTGTGGGGGCTTATTATTTTCCATCAGTTAGGGTTCAGTGTGGGGGCCCTATTATTTTCCATCAGTTAGGGTTCAATGTAGGGA
Source organism: Ostrea lurida (assembly GCA_903981925.1). Taxonomy (NCBI): domain Eukaryota; kingdom Metazoa; phylum Mollusca; class Bivalvia; order Ostreida; family Ostreidae; genus Ostrea; species Ostrea lurida. The sequence continues at coordinate 49,130 of CAJDSM010000111.1, forward strand.
CCTTATTGTTACCCTATTAGTGCTTCAGTGGGGGAAGAGGGGGGGGGGGTATTATTTTCCATCAGTTAGGGTTCAATTTTAAGGACCTAGTGTTTACCATAATTCATATTTCAAGTTATATTTTACAATTCATTGGTCCTCAGAGCGCCGTATTGTGTGCAACTTTAATGAAATTTTAACATTTGGCAGTGGCCTTGCTGACTGGTTGGTTTTGTAGATAGCTCACCTTGACAAAATATGGCAGGGAAATTTTTTAGTTGTACTACTGTAAAAGTGTCCAACATTTCGCGCGGGGAAAAATACATGGTCATTGAATGAAATATATATCATATATGATATTTATATGTATACATGTGGGGGAAATTTACGCGCTCATTGCATGATGGCGTAATTAGTGTAAATTTCCCCCACGCGTAAATAACCACTTTTACAGTATTTAAATATCTATAGAATCAGCTTCCCCGTATAGAAATTTTGGACCAGCAGGTCTACTCTCAAAGAACTAGAACCCTTTTTCTCAGACTTCTGTAGCTCCATCACAGGGACCTGGTATTAGTCATGCCTTGTTGAATGCTCAATGTGACCTAGATTGTCTAGAGGAGGTCAAGGTCAGAGTTTTCAAACTTGAACAGATCCAGTCCTAAGGAACATCATCGGAAAAAGCATTTTCTATGACCAATCAAATTACAGTAGGTGGAGCAAAAGACATCTTGTGCTTGCATCTTGCATTTTTGGAAACCTGGTTAGGTCCTTAAGGGGGTATGTAATGTTTAATATATAGTACTAAAACATCCATAATAGAACCTTCATTTGGTGTAAGAATTTAAGAATTTTTAGCCTATATTTGTCAAGGTGACCTATTTAATCTCTGATTACGTTTGTTCCATATTTGAAACTCACCAGGAACACTCTCAATGAATATTATGGTCTGGATTTTAACACAGGATATGCCCTTGCACAAGTTTGCACCAGCACTTAACACTTTTCCCTAACTTTTACACAAAACAACACTATTAGGTAACTGACACTGGTACTTGTGGCTGACGGTATATGGATGCACTCGGTGAAACAGTTGTTTCAGTGTTAGGAATATTTCAGTTTAATTATTGTGATAAAATGTTTGGTTACAAAGATGTTCTTTTAATCATATAAGTAGTAATCTTAAAGACTTTGTATACCTGTTTCATAATCAATGACATCAGAATAAGTAAGAATATTTTATTTCTAGTATTGGTACCTGCAATTTATTGTTTTGTTTTCTAAAATGTTCCTTTAGTTATATATGATAATTTTGATGTAGATTTCTTTACCTACCTTTCATGATTGTTCACATCAGAATAAGTAAGACTATTTCATTCAGAGTTTTGGTTTTTATAATGTTATTTTCATTACAAGTAGTAATTTGATATATTTTTCTTTACATATATACCCATTTCATGATTGATTAGTACATTATACCCCAGTTCCTTATCATTGTTCTATTTCATTAATAGATTGTTACTCCAAATGCCTTGGTTGTCATGGTTACTTACCATGTATTTACACTACGTACAACATCAAATTCTCAAATTGACTGATTTATAGGAGAAAAACACCTTTTTTGAATAGACATTTAAAGTATCCATCATACATTTGGTTTTCTGGATTGAATTTGTGGGATGTGACATTGTGAAACATAAAATTCTAATATATTACTAGGTTTTGTTCTTATAAAGGCTTGAGGTTTTTTTGTGGTTTTCCCCTTTTTTTGGATGAAGTCTTAAATAGATTTCAGACACAATGAATCCCAAGTTCATAAACAAGAAAGTTTACTAACTACAGTTTGTTTACAAAGTTTGTTTTGAGTTTTATCTGAAGTTTTGTTTTGATGAAACTAACAATGTTGGAACCTTTTTGCCCCCTATCACCTGTAGTTAGCCCCTGTCAGTGCTTAATGCCTCATGAAACCATTAAAAATTCAAACTTTTAATGAGATCATCATTAGATATATGCCCTCTCCTGTACAAGATAGTATAATACATATAGCTGTCAGTTATAAATTAATATGATGTGTCAATCATTAATTACACTATAAAGCATATATATCATGCCAAAAAAGGGCAGCAAAGTTCATCAAATATCAACTGTTTGTAAATAGTGTTTACAAATGTTGGAATACAAGGTTATTCCCCACATTAATATAACAACAAAATATGTGTTTTTGGGTCCACATTAATATTACAACAAATTCTGTGTTTTAGTACTAAAACCTTGTAATTCACCTCTGTTGACAGTTTGATTTATATGAGTTGTTTAATATTGCATGGATTATTTAAATACACGGTGATCAGACATATGTAATATTGTGTATCTTGTCTGTATTGATATGATGTTTTGTAGAGAATGATAGATTTATATCTGTCTCCTTTTTTTGACAGAGGTGAATCCAAAAGCAAAAAACAGTAATGGTGCAATGTCTCCGTCCATTAAGTAGGTCACAGTTTTGTTTTATTATATTGCTAAAATGGAAATAATATAAAATGAATAAATATTTATAATATCAGAAAATTAAATTGTTAACATCAAATAAACATAGTTTTTGAACTTTTAATTGCTTGATAACAATCATATTCAAATCTTTTTCCAGAGAAAGGAAAAAATCAAGATAATTTGGTGCAGCAAGAAAACATCAGTATTCTGTATACAAATGATGCTTTCTGGGAACCCTGCTGTTTCCATAGTGACTGTGATAGGACCAATCAGATTTCACATGACATTTTTTGTATTATTTTTGACTGACAATGACAGGTACTGCTGAGACATTGATAAAAATTATTTTGTTTTTGGTTTGAGAAGAGGAACATGGTATACTGGCCTCTGCAGAAGAAATTCAACTGGCCAAACAGTCATAATTGTAGACATGCACCACATGAAATTAGTCTGATGGTCACCACAAAGTGCTCCAGAGAAATCTGGATATTAAAGAATGAAAACATTCCACTAATTTTTATGGATACATTTTATAGTCCTGATTTGTTGTCACATTAGCAAGGTAATCGTAAATAGCAACCCAAATGCTGTGATGTTTTAGAGTAGACATTGCAAAGATTATGAAAAATTACCATGATGGGAACGTCTACAGAATTCTGTATGTTTAGTTTATATTTTGGTAATTATATTTAAACATTGGATTATTACGTCTATGAGTGATTTATGAATTAATATCGTAATTGAGGAACCTGAATTGTGCTAAAATATTTCAGAATAAATTACCATGGAACTATGCATTGGTTCCCATCAGCGTGTTTAAAACTGGGTGCAATCATTGATGGACTGTCTTAAAAATGCATAGATAAATCCATAGTGAATTCTTATAAGCATTAAAATAAATGACAGGAAGTGAGCTGATATGCGTATTATAATTTGATTGATTATAGATATGAAAAATATTCACAAAATAAATCAGTTTGAAGAAGGAGAATCCATTCCAGTATTCTGTGGACTGAAATTTGATTGTTCTTTAAATGTTGAAATAGTAACATTCAGTTACTATGACATGATACAGATGTTGGAATGTGTGCCGTGTGAAGCAGTTCTGTAGAATGGGCAATGTTACAGACCTAATTCCAGGTGTGTGTGTGTGATAAAAGTGTATTTTTCTGTAGTGTTACTTGTTGAAAGACCGTGTTTTATTTTTGAGAGAAAGTTTATTTTTGTTGCTTAATGAAATAGATGTGCCTGTTGTAATTGTGAGATTTTATCCTTAAAAGTTGGAGTCATTTTTAAGCCTTCAAAAAATTGTTACTAGGACATGCAGTACTTTAATATATCTTATGATTAATTTTTTAGATCAATTAAGAACTTGATATATAATGGCATGTGCTTTTTTTTTTTTCTTTTATAATGTTTAAAAAAAATTTGTTGACAGTATTTCAAATTATTTTGCACAATAGAGATTAGATGTAGTATACAAATATTGGTATAATAGATTGTACATGTCAGAAAGCAGTGCTTGTTCGGTGCTTTTACTAATATCTCTGATGCAATACAAACCTGAAGAGATTCGTTCCAATTTCTGTCAATCATGGTATGGAATTTCTTACCATAGCACTGAAAGTTGTAGTTAGTCATTCAGTGAAATGTAGAGTTATCTCCCTTTGGCTGAACAAAATTCATTGACATACAATCAAATATTGTTAGCTACTCGATTATTATTCTTTACTGAAACTGAAGTGATAGATATTTTTTTTAAATGAAGATTAGAAGACCGTCTTTTATATTATATTTATTTTCCCCTAATTAAAAAAAAAAAGGAAGTTAAAGTTAAGTTCATGTGCCTCTTATTGTTACAACTTGAAATGNATATTTATTTTCCCCTAATTAAAAAAAAAAAAAGAATGAATTTAAAGTTAAGTTTTCTGTTCATGTGCCTCTTATTTTTACAACTTGTTAAAAATATTTTGTACCAGAATTTCCTTGTCGATTGTGATAAACAGACCATGACATAGTATCTACAGTGATGTACTCTGGCCTGTTAGTATTTGTTAATAGTCTGTGTAAGATATAAAGTACTATTATATACTGAGTCACTGTTGTTGTAGATTTCCTTGTCTGGGTCCCGCCTCCACCACACTGTTTTCTTGTCCACCCCCACCTCTCCGTTATCTCACTTCATCAAGAAAATAGCTGGCAGAGATGGGGACCAGACTTTAGATTTCCATGTAATATACTGCTGACATTGAAATGCAATCACTGGTCAAGAACCATTCATGTTTTTTGTGCTGCTGTTTTTGTATAAAATCTATTATTGTGAAATGTTTTGGTTTTTTTCTGTACTTAAAATTTCACAAAAATGTGTAATTCCAATGCTTAACTATTACCAAAGTTTTATGGCAGAGATTATCCTGATATAACAAATTTGATATTTTGATGATAGAAATTTAAAAATTTGTTGATTGAGACGATAGAGCTGGTAAGCCAGAGACAGGGGTTATTCTGTTGCATTTATTTGTAGTGAGGACCTAGGTGCTGTACCGTCCTGTTGATACTGATGTCACCCTAATGCAATATTATTAAATGACTCAACTGATTGTCTGCTGTGTTCAATTGTTTTTGCTTAAGACTTTCAGAATTTAGTTGCTGCATTTGAAACAGAAATTAAACTAGAAATACTGTGAGCAATCCTCACTTAGTGACCCCCCCCCC
>CAJDSM010000112.1:0-11441 GCA_903981925.1 Ostrea lurida
TTTCAGCTGCGAATTTTTTGCACCCACCGTCTACCCTAGCCTGGTTGCCTGTCCCATGCTCCAAGCTACGCGTCACAATTGTCGTTATTTCCGCTATGTTATTAACGATGTTATTATTGCGACGGTCTGTTATCAGTGGACATTGTTAGGATTGTAAGAAGTATAAGTGCTTTGGACTGTTTATTAACATAATTAATCTAAAAATACCGCGGTTCAGGGCATTACTATGGATAAACTCTTTAAAAAACTATCCCATAATGCAGTGCGAGTATTAACCAATCAGATGACTGCTTGTAATCCACCTGGCTCTACTGCCTTTAGTCAGGAGCCAGGGGACCAGGCTACGTCTACCCCATCTCCATCCATGCATTAGTTTTACTTGAAATGGTATGCCATAAAATGTTGGTGCCAAAATGTTGATGTTTTACCAAAATCAGGTTGATATGTTTTCATTTTGCCTTAAAATGATGATGTTTTTCCACCCATTTTTTGTGGGCAGGCAATCTTTTTATATTAGTTGATTGTACTCAGGTATACTTTAATGGAGGGTCAGTCAGGTGTCATTGGTACACATTTTTTTTATGATAATGCGAAACAAAACGGTAATAAAGCAATTCAAATATAAAGCGTTCATACCCCCTTTGACGCCTTCCTTCATGCTACAGTGGTATCGCGTAAAGACGAATATTGCGCCTTATTCCGTCTGCGTTATCACTCTTCTGCGTTATGCAGTTATTTCGCGTTATTTCACCTTTGACTCGCGTTATTACGCCTTTCATATACATAACCTGTGGCGTGGCTTGTATGTTAGATAGAATGTTCTATCGTTAAAATGATAGTTGTCCTCCGGCCCCTATCCAGTATTTCCGTCGCCATATTTTTTACAGGAGTTACCTTTCCTGATCGGTTAAAAGCCATTTCCGGTTTCGTTTTCAAGCCACCAAATTGCAGAAGAAAATGTCATGTTTTCTACTAAAACTACTTTGTGAAGCAAATAAAAAGATTGACACAGGTAGTTATCGTATATGGGTTATGAAATTAACCGATTGACGTGCTCTATCCCTTAACTACCAGTACCTCTCACTTTGTTGGCTGTTCCGTACGACCTTAACGCCAATCTGTTGTTACGTACGTAACTTTAACCAGCGCCTGTTGTTACATACATACCTTAAACCCAATCTTGTTGTTGATGACAGGCCTGAAGTCGTTTTCAATTTCGCGACACAGAGGACTTTATCGTGGAGGCGGCTTCGGTCCGGAACAGCAGCGAGGTCACAGTCCCGAGGTCCATGCTGCTTTTATTGACCATTTAGTTGTATAAATTGGGGTTCTTTGCCCACGTTTCGTATTCATAAGCTAAATCTACGTACTTTGTATGTGCAGGTCTTCCTAGGGGGGATCGGTAGCTACATATAGATCTAGTCTACATGTAATAGAAAAAAACGGAATGGAACAAAAATAGACAATCCTTTTTTACCTGAATCATCTGTTTATACATATTTTACCTGTGGGCAGACACCTCCATATTTGTGCAGAAATTATGTTGGCTCCAGGGAAGTCTTGTCTCAATCTTCGTCAAACGCTCGAAAAGTCCACATTCGCTGTAAACCGTATACTAAGAACTCCCGATCGCATCATTACCTTTCTGCCTACTTTGTATCAACAGTAATTCTGGAAAAAGACTAATGTGACAATTTTACGTATAATAGGTGAACAATGGGATGAAGGGCAGACGGAACAGGAGAGTAAAGGGGAAGGCGATGAAAGAGAGAGGGTGAGGCCCGGGAGAAGTGGGACTTCCTGTCTCACAACCCACCCCATCAGCCCTGCAATATCATATGCTAGCTATATGTGTGGTATAATACTGTGCAGACTTTTTCCACTAAATTCAAAAAATAGGTTGAAAATTATTGTGCTTATCTTTTTAAAATCAACTTCCGCATCTTTTCTTTTAAAAACATAGCAGTTCTGTCTACCGACATTTTATCTACTAATATTGTTAACGACTAACTGTTTTGTATTTCTGTATCTTAACTTGCTCAGCAGAATATATTTACCAAGGCCATAAAACCTTTGATTTTTCCAGCTGCCGTATAACTTCACAAGAGCCAGTTGAATCTATCCAAATATTCTCAATTGCTGTCTTACGCATGTGTTACATCCAGTTCTTCCTGGTGAAGAAGTTTCTCCACGATCCACGGTATCCTACATTCAAAAAAAAAGCCGACGTAGCCCAACAAAATCAACGACCACAGTCCTACAATCAATCGACCATTTACTTTCCGACGGAACCAATTTGAAGAAATGAATTATACAAAACAATGCTGGGATATTTCCAAAATATAACAAAGCATAATTTCATTTTAGTTTCTAAAGTCGTTATATTTTAAAACTATTTATTTTTACTTTATGTTCCTTGCTCGAACTACCCGCCAAGGGCCGAACTACGTTTTTTTGGTTTCAAGCAGGCTAATAAACACATAATTGAATGGAAAATGCTTTAATTTAATGATTTCTATTGTTAGGTCCTGACCTTGCTGGCCTATTATTCCCGTTTTCAAGAACTCTGGTGTGTGATTGACAACATTGCTGCTATATATCCGTATGTATGGTATATATCATTAAGTACATAGACATTTTGTTAGATGTAGTAACGTTATAATATTTTAAAACATGTTTATGTTGTTAATGCATATCCATGTAAAGAAGAATTTTACTTCTTCTAGTATAACGTATACATTTGCGCAATGGCCTCTGGGTGGTTTGAATCCATTTTGGCAATTGGATTTGTGACCTAAAATGAGTGTTTTTTCCACCTCAATTTTTTTTTGTGGGCAGTGCAATCTTTTTATATTATGTTGATTGTACTCAGGTACTACTTTAAATGAGGGAGAATCAGTGGTGGTCCATATGTCGTACACCCCGTCTCTGTATTGTTCCGACGACTTTCCTCACCCATTGACTGTGATCTTCCTTGTCATTCCTGTGCATCCTCGCTTTATTTCTTCTCTTTGTGGGTTGTGATTTTATTTGGCGGTCATCTCTCTAGTCATTTCACTATGAACATGGATGAGGCATACTGTATATAATTGGACAAAGTCCAGACTTCTTCCTTCTCACTCTCTTTTCTCCTCCCTTCTGTGTTGTCTAATTAACAGACTCACAGTAACAAACAATTCTTATCTGTCATGTGTAATTCATGGTAAGGATTTTTTTGCTAGTATTTTCTCAGCCTAGTTCAACGCTAAAAGCTACTACACCTTTTGTACGATTAAGAGTACACGCCTCCTAAAGATAAATAATCTGTGTGATGAATCCAGGTGGCATCGGTATTCTTTTTTTATCCTTTATTCTCTACACAACTCACTCATCCATTTCCTATGTGGAGAACATTCAAATTCTATATCGCGAAAATAACTCCTAGCCGATTTGCTTTCCAAACTTAGGATTTGTTTTACTGCTCTACCAGAAAAGACTCTTTCGAGGATTAAATATCCCAAAACAATATAGCTCCTCACTAAATCTGAATCACTAATTTAATTGGACTTAAATATCGTATGTTCGTTCTACTGAAAAATCGGGATATTTACGGTTAACTCACTGGAGTTCTCTTCATTTGGGACTACTTCGCCTCATTTTCATTTTCTATAGGATTATCTAATCCTAATTGAAAATCATAGGCAGTTTTTCATCCTCTAAGATAGCGATTTTTCTCCCATGGATTGATCGATTTAGGTTGTTTTTTGTTAATATGGATAAAACGCATCCCCTTATTTCCTACCAGGTCATTTTATCTTTTGTGGAGCTTATATCTTCTAATCGTATCTAGTTTGTAGCTATACTTACTAGGCTTGTGATACTAGGAACGATTTCAATGAACACATTTCCCTATCCAGATACACTCAAATCTTGTTTTCTATTCTGTATCTTCTTTTGATTCTAAAACTAGCTGCGTTCAGAAAAAGTCGGACTTTCATGTCATTCGGCGAAGCTTACATGTCCTATAGCTGTTTATTGTATGTTCTCTCATTTGTCCTATCATTGCTGTTATCCTCTTTGTTCACCCTGATCTTCGCTTCAGTATTCATATTTTCTTCCGTCATATTTTACTGTAAGTAGATATGGCATAGCAATTCTTCATCTTCAAATTCTTCTGTGCTTTTGATTTGCTCGTATGCTTCTTTAATACCCATAAAACGCTAGTTCAGCCCGCTTGGACGGGCTAGGTTCGAGCTAAGGACTAATAAGTGATTTAGTTGTAATAATCACTCAACTTTTATGTGACGTGCACAGTATTCTGGTGTTTTTGCAATATCGATTATCCTAATTTTACCCTTGGCCGAATTTCGCTTGGGCCGATTTGTCTTTTTGGTTCTAGTTTTACAGTTATCCTAACCATTGTCTAACCCAATCAAAATCCCGGAATGTTAGATCACGTTGATCATTTGGGAAGGGGAAGCACCGCTAAAATTTTCATGCTGTGGAAATTTTTTGCCAGCCCTTCACTCCGTCGCTATCTTCCCTACTCCATTCTGCATTAGTTTTTCTCACCTGCAATTGGCCTATCGTCCACTACTTCAATGCTCTCTGAGTCTCGCCCTTTCTCACAAATTGTGATGTTTTATTCCTTTAACCATTCCATTCGTCTCGTACTATTTTCTTACTTATTATTGCCCTTAATGATGACTTGTATGTACTCTTTTCGACCACTTTCTCTGTGTGCAGTTGGCAATTCTCTCTGGTGTCTCGATGAGTTTAGTTCTACGCTTCGCACTTGTCAACTTCCGCCGCGTGTACTAGTTCCCCTTTCAATGGAGGTCGTCTCAGTAGCGTTGTCATTGAGTTTTCACATCCTGTTTGCTGCTTCATTGATAATCGGCCGAGACAACCCACGGTAATCATTCGTAAGTCAATTCTACCACACGTTATTACCAACGCGTCCTCCATCACATCCTATTTGAACGCATTTCTTCCCTTCCATGTCTACCATTCCCTGGTACTCGTGTTAATATGACCGGTAATTTATTTCCTTTGCGCCTTAATTTTCTCCTCTCCCTTTCCTTTTCGGTTGTTCGTCTGCGCTCTATCATACTTCCGTCCTCGCGTTCTCTTATTTGCTACGTCTCATTCTCGCCTGTTTCATTTCCGCTATCATGCACACTTTCGATAATCGGTCTTGCTTTGGTCAATCTGCACGGTCCTTTCATTAATAGCATAACCTGTTAAGGGGCGTGGCTTGTCTGTTAGATAGAAGTTCTATCGTTAAAATGCTAGTTTTCCTCCGGACGCCTATCCAGTATTTCCGTCGCCATACATTTTTTACAGGAGTTACCTTTCCTGATCGTTAAAAGCAATTTCCGGTTTTCGTTTCAAGCCACGCACTTGCAGAAGAAAATGTCATGTTTTTCTAACTAAAACTACTTTGTGAAGCAAAATAAAAAGTTGACAACAGGTAGTTATCGTAATATGGGGTTATAAATTAACCGTTGACGTGCTCTAGACGCATGGAAAATATTCTCGACTACTATTTACCCTCAAAATTCCGTGATCAGCTGGTTTTGTGCTGTACGACATCGTACTAAGATATACTACATTTACTGTATAGTTTGGTCATACGCAAAGGCTCGATGGGAACAATTTCTTCATTTTAGAGACACCGATATGCACAACAATTAAATGTCTCTTGGATTTTATTTATAAGAGGATCAATGACGTGGTTTCTGGTTACGAAAGCTGGTTTATTTTTATATTTTGAATATGGAGCAAAACTTAAAAATTCCAAATGGAATGTATTGTAACAGAATCTCAATAAGGGATTAAGAGAATACCACTCAATAGCTGTGTAAGAATTGGTTGGTTGCGTGCATAGTATAACAACAACAACAACAAAAAATATGGTAACACAAAGTCATGAGCCCCCCCCCCCCCCCCCCCCTTCCACCCAAGTTTCCAATTTTAGACTGTCAGTAACATCGATTCTTCAGTCCTGACTGACGAAAGTGCTTTTTGATTATGAAATTATGAAGATTCCTAATAATTTTGTATTTATTATTTGTGTGGTGTGTCACTATGTGTGGTTTTTTTGTTTGTTTTTTTTTATTTTGTTTTTGGTTTTTTTTGGTTTGTTTTGGGTTTTTTTGTTGTTTTTTTGGTAGTTTTAGTGTTTGTTTTTATTATTTTGTCCAGTGGTTCCCGAACTCCTAAACCTTTAACATACATACAGTGGGTTTTATTTTGTAGAACATTGATTTGGAAAATTTTAAATTTTTTTTTTTAATCAGATATACCTTAAATATTTTGGTTTTTTCTCATTAAAACTTCTTCAACATTTTTTGTTTTTGAATAATGATTATGATACATAAATATAGGTAATATAATTTTAGTTTATTGAATAGCATTAAAAAACATAAAAATTAAACCTGTGTTGTTGAAACTCGGGGCCAGTTTCTTTAGCACTTGGTGGTAGGAACAAATGGACTCGTCATTCATAAAAAAAAAGTGTAAGATTTTGATAGACTGTATATAATGTCATTAATCATATTTTATTCTTGCCCAATTAGACTATAAAGTAATTAGCTGTGCAGTCACATTGCATAGATATGTTTTATAATTTTTAATAGTATAACAAAATTTAAAAATATGATGTGGCTCGATATTATTTGTTTAAATAGCTACATTACATTAATTACAGAAATATTTAATTTCATCATGTGGGATGGACAAAAAAGTTGCATTCTATGAAATGAAAAATTAATATAAGCATACAAAATCATTCTTATCAAATAGAAGTCCCTGCAGGTACTAAGGGGTGAAACGATAACATCGCGATGCGCTGAAATCGCGATGTCTGGTCCTCTGATTCGATGTTTCGGATTTATTCCGGGTCTATTTCGTTCGAATACAGTTCTATAAATTATAACACAAATTGTTTTAGGCCAAACACGGTTCTGACTGGCCAATGCACTTGAAAATTGCCTAGTCAACGTCCTGAAGTAAACTTTGCTGTGTGAAATTGACGCAGTCGGGTTGAAAAATGGCACCCTAATGTAATAAATCCTGCATAATGGGCAAGTTAATTTTTTTTAATGTTTAATTCCTTTTTATATGGTCTTGAATTTGTTTGCAAGAGAGCCAAATACAATACAATGAAACATAAATAATCTTAGCAGTGTATAATCATTTGGTAACCTGCTATTGTATCGAACTCCGAAAAAATCACCGAATCGAGACTAAAATATCGAAAATCGAATCGAATCGAAAAGGTACTGGCAATCGTCACCCCTACACGGTATCACAAGGAACCAAATTGATGGTTAAATTTTTAAACTAAATTGCTCAAGCGATTTAATTATTTCAGACTGTTGATGGGTTTAACTAAATTTTAAGTCTCTTTGCAGCTGCATTTTTTTAGTTTTCCCATACTAAACACAATAGTCATTTCATACCAGTATTGCACTTTATCAGAATTTGTCAGCCTTTGAACTAACATATTTAACATTGTCGCACTAAAAGTGGCCTTTTGGTCTGGGTAATTTTTCTTTTTCACTTTTATTTTTACAATTCTACTTGCTGTTTATATTACTGTTTTGGTATTAACCATCAAATGACAGTTATGTCAAACAAAATAATGTTGTTTAACTGGTCCAGGAAATGTTCTTTATCCATAGCTATAAGATTGAAAATTTGAAGGTAAAGATGTGTGTTCTTCATTCACATACAACTTATGGAAAATATCCATGTGTATGTGACCTGCTCCATTCAGATAATTTTAAAAACCTTTCCACCCCTGATTAATAATTATGTATATATGCTGCCATTGGAATGCCTGTGTTTGGTGAGAGTAGTCAATCATAAAATTCAAATGACCCATCCAAGATAATGGACAATCCAATTCTGATTCAATTACTGGTAGGAGTATGCTGTTTAGATAGTGTAACTTTCAAATAGACGTGTGGAAAGACTACCAGTCAAATCAATCAGGGCACAGGCACTTGCCCCTTGGTGCTTGTTATGTATACAGGACCAACTTTTAAAATAAAACTATGTCTTTATTTCAAACCTTTACTTTCCAATATTACCATCATTTTGTACAGTGCATTTTTCATTCCTGTTTTCTTAACAAGCAATTTTAAACCAATGTCAATATAAAACCCATATTAACCCATATATTATGTATAAACACATAAGTAATGTACTGTAACATCGCAAATTTGCAAATGTGTACATGTATGTCCATCAGCTCGGATTTAGGGGAGGAGGGGCTTGAAATCACCCCCCCCCCCCGCCCATTCGTGATCAAAATTATCAATTTGTATAAAATGTATCTATAGCTAAATATACTCCTAAAAATAACTTGAAAAGCCCTAAACACAAGAGCTGGCCCCCATAGGCTTTATTCTACGATGTCTAAGCTATGGCACCCCTTTTCAAAGTAATGTATTAAATGATTGTTTTTAGCTAATTTCTCATATGCATAATTAGCAATTTGTTATAAACAATATTTGATCAATGATAATTTATGATTGTTTTCAAAAAATATTTAAAATTGTTACAAGATTTATAATGGAAAAAATATCAATTTGTTATTTCATATTGTATGATCTTGTTATTCACATTTAATCTTATAACAATTTATCCCCCCCCCCCCCCCCTCCCCCCCACGACTGTTATAACAAATTATTAATTTTGTTTATTTAGATTTAGCCCGCCCCCCCCCTTTTTTTTTTTTTTTTTTAAAGAACCCAAACTGATATAATCTGCTATAACAAATAAAATTAATTTTAGTGTAAAAGATTTAAAATTGAAGGTTGAATAATTTCTCTTTTTTATTGATCATTTTAAAATTGATAAACATTCACAGTATATAGATATAGGCTATTTCAAAAATTTACCCAATGAATATAATATAGATAAGTAAAAAAAAAATCTATTTATATAAATATCAACATACTTTGCATGTTTCTTGTCTTCAATTTCTATCTAAATAATTTTTATTAAAATTCAGATACTCGTGGTATGTCTCTCACACGGCACCCCACCGCCTATATAGGCTTAAATAAAACTTCAAAAGATAGCCCCCCCCCCTCCAAATAACCCATGCCACATGGCCAACACAACATGATGTATTCTTTTTTTTAATTACTGTTATAGCAGTCAAATCTAGAATTGTGAAGTAGTCTTTTCCTTAAGCAATATATTCCCCACAAACACGTTTAAAATCGAACCGCATGAACAAGAAAATCATCGTGGACAGCTGATGGGCTTTAGCATGTTCTACAGTTTGAGAGTACGTTAAAAATTGAACAATAGGCTGATGTAAAGATGGATAATAAAGGTGTTTGTAATTGGATATCCAAAGGTTTAAACTCATTGGGTACAGCATACAAAAACGAGCGCCGATGATATTACAATCAATTCTAATAGAGTATAGAGCGGTCAAGTGAGATTGGTGGTTCCAGATTGTGTTCTGAACGACGCCCTTGGTGTATACTCGGAGGTAACTTTTAACCGTGGCGTGTCGATCGGTTCTCTTGGCAGCTTGGTGAAGATAATTAGCGTTCTGCTCAAATATACTTTGGAATTAGGTCTATTGTATATGTAGACAGAATATACTTCCATTCGTTTCCCGTAGTGTAGAATTAGTTGATTTTTTTGTTGTTGTTTGTTTTCAATCTCTCATGTATTTCTTTGTAACCGATAATTCGCTCCTCGAAAGATTAGGGACCAGGTACGTCCCGTAAAATCTGACATATTTATATTGTTCTTGTGTGTTGTCATTTCTAGATAGTGTTTTTCATTATTTATTACTTTCTGTAAACACAGTATTTCCTATATTTGACGTTCAGGAGATAAAGATAGTATTACACAGTTTGTGTATATATACAACATATTCCCGGGGTAATAGTTTTTTGACATCATTCCCCGTTCGACATATATCATGTCCCCGCCGCTTTGTACGCCAGTATCTTGATTCCTTTGTAATTTTGATTGGTTGAAGGTATCTCAGCGTTAGTAACCACACTAGAGAGTTCCACTACAACACATAATGTCGTCTCGACAACTGGTAATTTACGAAGTTACGCAAGGGATATCGCTGCGCTTGTCGACTATAAAAGGATAGTAGAAACAAACAAAATGTTGTAAAGTGGCTTTTTGAGAGACTATTTATTGGAAAAGATATGGAAAAACTATATAAACATTGAAGGAAATAGAGAAATTACTTTCAAATGGGAGATCGGTCGATGTGTTTCTAAATTAAAGAAGTTTTCATGCTGAATGGGAAAACCGGACGGTACTGTTCTACGCAAGGAAAGCGTTTAATTAGATTTGACTTCAGAAAACAGTTCTTGAAGAAAACATCCGTTGATTATTGTTAAATAATTAAAAATGTTAACTGATTTAAAATATGTATCTTTAATTCTTTCCAACAGATGAAGTATACATGTAGACACTCAAGTATAATAAACACCCTTATTCACTGGCTGTGATTGTGGAATAGCTCTTTGATTCAACCCTTGACAGGAAACTATCCCTCGGGCAAGCCCTCGGGAATAGTTCCTGCCTCGGTTGAATAAAAGAGCTATTCCACTCACCAGCCATTGAATAAGTGTATAATATTAATATATATAGAGGTATACTATAATTGCGTGATTTGATATTTGCTCTATCAAACGAGTTGAAATGGTGTATTTATTCCGCGAGGCTTGCGAGCGAATAAATGCACCATTTCAAACGAGTTTGATAGAGCAAATATCAAATTCACGCAATAATAGATATTCTATTTATCTCATTCCCCACTCTGCCTATCACTTTAGTTTTGAGATGACCCCCAATACCAAGAAACAGCTGATAGAAATTGTGGTCATCGCAGGCAGTTTTGATTGTTTCGTGTTCCTAGCGAGAAAAAAGAAATGCAATAAATATTTGCCATAATTTTCTATTTATACCTAGAAATTAAATTCATTTTAAAGGACGTTTGAATGATAAACATACTCATGTATTCCAAATTCATTAAATACTTGTATTTCTTTTAAAACTTTACCGAGTATGGTGACGTAACACCATCGACGTTGGCCTAGATCCTTGAAAAAAGTTTTCGTTGCGAGTTTTTGAAAATCACTTCAACGATCAAGGACAGTGGATCGTGGAATAGCTAATATTACTTTCATATAAATAAAACGGTGTTTAGGAAACAAAGTGTTTGTGAATGGAATTACAATGCTTTCAAATTTATTTTTTATAACGGCTTGATCGAAGACTGAATAAATGAAGAATATTTATTGTAAATCCTGTCATCTTTAATTTATATCACGCCGTGGCTCTATATTTGCCTTCATCTGGAGTTTTCAAGAAAAGTCTATCATGCCTATTTGAAATGTTTTATTAAAGCCGCCATTTTGGATAGAAAAACCGCGAGATGTTCCGAGTGTGGATTCCGACAT
>CAJDSM010000112.1:14827-41209 GCA_903981925.1 Ostrea lurida
CTATTGATATACATGTAGCACCATTAAAGTATGAAATGTACGAATCATCCCAGATTTGTAGATATAGATGTAAATGTGGAGGATTTTGCGTGTGTTAGAAGATTCTCTCCTCGGCTCACCACAACTGGGAAACACTTTGGATATGCTGCCTAACAACCCCGCTATGTCCATCTTTACCAAATATACCAACAAATCAGCCGACTGGTTCGAAGTTCATTCAGAATTACATCTATCAGCGAGTCAAAGAGAAATGCTATCACAGCATACAAAACCAGTCCCAGTAAGTATAATTTCCAGGTTCTCTGTGGTGCTCGCAGCAAAGTCCAGCAGTGTATCAGGCAATACGCAAGCGACTGTTAGCTTTAGCTGTGCTCCCAGATTCTGATCGCAGCTGACACAGGTACAAAGCGATACTCATCACCGAGTTTCACAAATCCTCTGCCGTCTGCTTTAGTGAAAGTGAAGTATCACAAGACATGAAGTGGCTAATATCGTCACACCGTACAAAAGCAAAGGCAACAGAAGCGGTTGCAATGATTATAGCGACATATCTCTCATTAATGTCGTTGGAAAAGCCTTGGTATCAGTATTACTGAAGAGACTCCAGATACTTGCAGAGAAAGTCTACCCTGAATTGCAGCGCAGTTTTTTGTACTAACAGATTCACTACAGACATGGTCTTCTCCCTCAAAGGCAGACATTCCCATCTTCTTGAAATCATCCTTCCACGACGAAAGGCAACGTTGTCTTGGACGGCTCACTATCAGCTGTCTTTAACATACAGAGTGCACCGAAACGGGGTTGTATCCTGGCTTCCACCCTGTTTAGAGTATTCTTTGTTGTGATGCTAAAACCGAACTTNTGTTGTCTTCGACGACTCACTATCAGCTGCCTTTAACATACAGAGTGCACTGAAACGGGGTTGCATCCTGGCTTCCACCCTGTTTAGAATATTCTTTGTTGTGATGCTAAAACCGAACTTTGGCACTGTAACTGAAAGTATTTACCTCCGAACAAAGACAGGAGGCAAGTTATTTATCCTCTCCAGAATGATAGCCAAGACTAAAGTTCATCTGAGATGCCAGCGTGACTTCTTTCTCGCAGATGAGCAGCAATAAGTGACCATTTAGCCGTGAACTTGTAGCACGTCAGGCTTACCATTAACTTGCAGAAAACACATATCTAGGGATATAATGTTGACTCTCCCCCAGTCATCAGCGTTAATGACCATGAACTGGATATCGTCTATGACTTCGTGTATCTGGGCTCATCTACTACGGATGCAGAGCTCAACAAGCGCATCGGCAAGGAAGTTACCACCACGACCAGACTGGCACAGAAAGCATGGAACAACAGCAAACTGACGGAACACACAAAGATTCACATCTTCAGTGTCTGCGTCTTGAGCACCGTCTCTTAAGACAGCGAGTCCAGGATTTTGCTTGCCCTAGCTGCAGAACTGTAGCTCTCTGAAAAAAAATACTGGGACAGATCAGAGAGCTACAGATCCAGCCCTTATAAAAGCCTTCGATTTACGGCGCATAGAAAACTACGCATGATTGGGGTCTTATATCGTTGTATTCCTGCAACACCGAGCTATAAATATAGCATCTAAAATTCCTCTGATCTGTCCCAATAATTTTTCAGAGAGCTACAGTTCTGCAGCTATGCTTGCCCGACAAAAGCGAAACCTCTATGCCTTTAACGTGCGTAGTCTCTAACGGATTTTGAACATTACTGGCAGAACATGGTCCCAAATAACACGGAAAAGCTGCATGTCTTAAGCATATACACGCTGCTAAAACACAGACATATGTATGTGGTGGCTGGGCCATGTCGTGCGCATGGACGACTGATAAATTCCTGAAGACCTCCTCTAGGGAGAACTTGTACAGGGAAAACATCCCACAGCTGCGATTCATAGACTTATGAAAGGGATTATCTTCCCTTCGATGGGAACTTGGCCCTTTATTTGAACAAAGGAGTAGGCCCACGAATGGTGAAAATCGGCCCTGTAAAAAGCCCCGGAAGCTTTCTGGTTTTAGACCTTTTAAATTTACTTTCAGTGGTTATCTCGAACACTGATCGATATACCATATGGTTCTGTCGAACTGATTTAGAGGTCCCAGCTACCCGGGCTATTTTCTGAATATTTTTACCCTGGATATCTCGAATTTACAGATATCTCGAAATTTATTCTTGGTCCCATCGAATTCGAGATAATGAGGTTAGACTGTAGGTTTGTTTATCAAAGAGGGGTGGGGGGGGGGGGGGCTATAAATCCAAATGAGTGTATTATATTTGACACTTTCACTTGAAACCTTCTATTATTACCATTCACGAAAGTTCAAATAATACATGTATATGTTACTCCATGTATTACAAAACAAAAATCTGATTCAGAAAAGTATTATTTTACTACACTTCAATTAGCAGATATATGGAGCTAGCATGCATTCTAATCTTTTTTATAAGTACAATTGTATTTTCCCGCGTTTCGATAGTAATAGCGGGAAAATGTTGTATTAGTGCCAATATGTATATATATGTAGGGCTTGTATTGATAAGTAGGTGTAATTGAAAAGGTATTCACTTCTAGCGCACGCACGGCTGGCTGTCATGCATAGCATGTGTTGTTCATAATACCTCTAGTTACTCGTCAACTTAATCGAGTGCACCCACTAAGTGGAATCCGTCAGGCAGTCAGGACGTGATCTATTGTATTGTATTTGATTGACAAGCAGTATTTATTTTTATCTTGGGCGACATTTAAACAAAGGAGGTTTGCAGGAATTGCAGAAAAAAAGATGAACTGTCCTTTTTAAAATAATAATATGAATACGTAAACAAACCTGAGAGTTATTTAAAAAATCATTAAACTTTTACAGCATTTGTCTCCACAACTAGGACGTACTGATCGATGGCTATATTCGGACATTGGTAAAGGGAAATGGCCCAGTAAGCCCTAAACTACAATGCATATTCAAGTTGTTCTGCTTGTCAACGGCATATTTGTTTGGTTTATTTGTTAAAGTTAAAAAAAAAAGCTGTTTATGAATAACTTGTATCCACACGCTGAGACTATTCTATTCTCAAAAACATGTTCATTCTAAAGGAGGCGTCACCATCTACGGTGGAAGGGCTTGCAAAATTAGGGCCATGCTCGGCGCTTATGGTCTTTGAGCAGGGGGGACCTTTATCCGTGCCACACCTTGCTGTGACACAGAGGCTCGGTTTTTGCGGTCTTCATACGAACTGAACCGCCCCATTTAGTCGCCTCTTTCCCGACAAGCAAGGGTCCTGCCCAGGATCTTATTCCTAACAGTTTCCACCGGGATCAACAACTGAACAAGGAGTAACAGCTTGACGCAAGTGGTGAAAGATACTCAGGTTACAAGTAAATAAAAAGCAATAGTCGTCTCTCTTTATTTCATTTTCCAGATTGAACCACACCATAACGAAAAATGCATTTTGTACATCTCGCCAGTACGACTAATTATTTGTGAAATCATATTTCAAATTGCTATAAAGTATATCTAATATATAGTAATTGTACTAAATTTTGGTTTAGTTGAAACCACTTTACAACAAAAAATTTACCCACGAATTTTTTAAAAAGACATACATTTATATATACATGTAAGCATGCATGTTTGTTAGTGGTTAGATTCACGTATATTTCTGTTGTATGCGGAAAAGCTTTGAATGTATACACAAACACTACACATCACACAAAAATTTGAATGAATCTTTTTCATATTAGATAACCGAAATGAACGCGGCACAATATTAACAACTCTAATGTTATGACCTTTTTAAAATTCATTCCTTGAAAAAATCCGTTCACAAACGAAAACATCACGAGCAGTTTGAAAACCCGAATCAGAACGCTGACCGGTAAACCCGTATCAGAACACTGACCTCTAATTAGTGTCAATGGCCCCTGAGCTCGAAAAAAATTAAGTACATGTACATGAAATAACGATAGCATTTAACAGTTTTGAAAGCAGGGGAAATAAGGTAAATGAAAAAAAAAATCACATCGAGGCGAGAAAATGACCTTGCGACATCACCCACATCTGTACATGTATCTCCAAATGTGGTTTTCAACAATCAATGCTTCTGTTCCTATATTGATGTTATCCTAAAGTTATAAACATATATATTTTGCCAGTAGTTTCAAAGATTTTTAGCAACACCCCTTTTGCGTAGTACTGGATTTTTAAAAGTACATGTAACGACTTAAGGCAGCAGGGGATAGTTTCGCAACTTAGGCCCTGTCAACATTCTTTAAATTGGAAATACCCCATATTTGAAGTGATATTATATGTCTTGTGTAGAATAATATTGGGATACATGTCAAGTGAAGCCAGGTGCTTATGATATGCAACATGAGAAGAGTCACAATGATTATTTGCGTTGGGTGCAATTACGAAACTAAGACACGTGGTCAGTTGCTGAACTCGTATATGGTCTATAGCTAAGAGGGATGGTGGATGGCCAAAGATGATAGGTGGATTTTTAAAGAAGGACAAAAAGAGTTCTTGATAACGCAGTATCTAAATCCCCTCCCACAGTAATCTGGTGGCATTTGAGTGGTGTGGAGCGTATGAATTATTTTTTTTTAAAAACTGTCCTCTACCACCCATACATATTGAAGGTTAATATTAACAATGACATTAATATTTCAATTCGAAAAGATCATGCTCTTGTTCGGCTTTTCTGAACCAGTACATGCGGATCTCTGTTTTAAAACATCTTTTAAAAGCACAACTAACTCCCCCCCCCCTCCCCAAAGTCCTTTGCCAACCCTGAGACCCACAGATGGACCCAAAATGGTAAAATGTATAGATCAATGGACATTTTAATGAGATATGTACAATTAAATGTATAAATGCTAAATCCAGCGGAATCTTGGGATGACTGAAAATCATTGACACAAGATCTGTGTTTTACTGGCCACAAATAAAATGTCCTGTTCGACCACAACATACGTTGAATTTACACCACCTTGCAAAGTAGAGTCGATGGATGTTTCAGTCATGCTTTACTTATTTCTGCGGGGGTATTTCAGCTTGAATTCTATATTGTATCATGACTTTATTCAATCAGTCGTTTGTTACCAGGCTAAGAATATCTTCTCACAGACTTAGAATAGAAACTGGTAGATATATAGGACTAAAAAGAGATAAGAGAATATGTGAAAAATGCTCGGGGGCCACTTCCTATATACTAACAGATATAGGGACGTGCCGTTGGAATGTAATATGAATTTAGTAGAAAATGAAATGCATTTTCTTATTGATTGTCCTTTTTATAAAGAAAAAAAAATGAAACTTCTAAATGAAGCTCAAAAACATATTAATTTCAATAGCTTCTAAGATAGTTTTCAAAAATATTTCTGGATCACTACATATGAAAATATTGATATTTCACTTCAACTTGGACATTACCTCTCTAATCATCTAATGTATTATTGTAAAGCACAACAATTTGCTGTGTATGTTTCTTACTACATATACTTTATATTATTTTTTTTTTATTACTGTCTTTATCTTTGTCTTCAATTGTACCTCTTGCATGCCTCTGTGGGCCCTTGATTGGAAATAAACTATTGTAAACTATTGTATTGTTCGTTCTTTAGAAAATGGATATGTGAAAATATTCATCTCTATTATATGATCAGGACACATGTCAGATTTATAAGTATGCCTTTCCCCCAACTCTTAGATTTCTCTAGTTAACACCATGCTGCATGTACATACATATGAATCCAGTCCGAAATTCCTCAAATTCTATTAACCAGTGTCTTTTTTCATATTTCCATAATAAATATGCCGAATGACGTATAAGATATGAATGCATATGGAAAAAGTTGGTATGAATATGTGTCAGATAATATTTTTGTCATTTGATACATAAAAAAAACCCAAACAACTTGTACATATTTAGAACATTGCACATGTTATCACAAACGGGGTCAATATCCACGTGCACATGATACTAGGCCTTGACCTGCATATGCCATGATAACTTGGATGCATCATTAAGCTTTGCTGTGTGTTGGTTGTGATGAACGAGGTCCCATTTTTTCATCCACGGACCCTGGATGGTGGTGTCAAAATCGGCGTCCTCAACGCTCTGTAAACCAACAGAGGGGTGTAAACTCATATTTCAACTGAATTCAAATACGAACGTGAATTGTGTCAAAGTAACAAAGAAGGTGAAACGTTTGTAAGACACACTTTAGGAAATAAGTTTAAATTTTGATTAAGCACGTAATATCGAGCTCCTCTATAAAAAGATTTACCCTGCCTATGATGGATCAAATTCAATGGAATTACCAATATCAAATATGTATAGATCTAGAAACCCTTCGATATTTCTCTTTACCGGAAGTAAGTCTTGTAGGTCTTTGACCGCTTCCTTTTGTTTGGCCCTTCGGTCATGCCCTTCAAATCCCATCAAATCGATCTTGTAATCCGGATACTTTGAGGATCGAAAGAGCAGATGGTCCTTCATTCCGTAAAACCCGGCTGGACGATCAGGTCTCTGCCAGCGTAGGTCGAGACTCCAACGGATCTTATCGGACATGTTGGGTAAACTGCCAAAAAAAAATCACTCACGTTAATTTGATTTGTGTTGTTGTAGAACTTACATGAAATGAACCCAGAAAAAAGGGTATAACAGACGTTTATTAGAGGATTTACAATTACACGTGTGTATACCTTCGATGAGGAATCATATTATTCAGCAGCAGCATGCCCCCAAATGGAACAGGGCATGTAATGATGTCTTTTTCCAAATCGATCTCTGTTAAATAAATATAAATAAACACAGAATTAATATTTGATATCAATAACATAATTGAACGACTATTTGTCCTCTGGTCACTACTCATCATTACCCAATGTTTTTGCCATCTCCTCCTCTTCCAGCATGACGTACCATGTTGATCCATAACAACACTGATGGCGGGCCACTTTACCAGTCTTATGGCCTCCGCGTGCAACCTACAGTGTAAATACCATTTTTTTTTAAAACCCCAAAAACAAAACTAAAAGCTTTGTCAGAGGAAGGCTTTTCTTAATTCTTATTTTGGCGACTGTGTACCTGCATACAACCATTGTCAGCATTGGTGTCCAGAAGAGGAATCCACGCCGTAGGTTGTAGCACTGTGTAGGAGTCCCGATCTAAATACGCAGTGTCTGAAACAAAAAGTCTATTGATATAAATTCTGAACGCGATGCATGAACTTATTTGGTTGTCCATTTATATTATTCTGATCTCCCCTTTATTTCAGGTAGTACCTTGATGCCAAGGAACGGTGGTAGCCTCGTTTTGAGGTGTCTTAGTGCGCAGGTTCCAGACCGGGTGTCCCGCAATTTCTGGACCAACCAGCTGCTCCGCAACGTTTAACAAACGCTCATTGGTCCAAAGATCTTTAAATGCCTTACAATAACATACCAAATGAGAATAGACAGAGTCTTGCAAGTGTTAAAGTTAAGTGTGTGACACTTAATTGTGTTATTTCAATAACATAGTATTCTCTGAACAGATTTCATTAATGAGAAAAAACGGAAACTTTTCCACATCGTTTCTTTAGTACCTGTGGCAGAACTCCATATTTGTGCAGAATTATGTTGGCTCCGGGAAAGTCCTTCTCGATTTTCGTCAAACGCTCAAAAAATCCGTATTCGCTGTACAACTCTTGTAAAAATATTCATTAGAAATTGTTATGCTAGTACTTCTCCTTTTAATAGCATTAGACTATTAGAATTACCAAAAAAGGCCGAAGTAACATGTAGTCAAACGTAATCATAATTCAAAAAAACATTATACAAAAATAGTGAAGGGCAACACGGACCTCGATAAAAGCGAACGGTCAGGTCAGCGTGCATGGAGCAGTAAGCATCCTCTGCTGACCCGATCACAACCGCCGTGAGCCCTAGTCGAATAAAGTAAACCGGCATTACCCGTAGTCAAATCTAGTACGAAAATTGGACAGTCTAACAAAAGTAAGAAACAAAATCAGTCAACATATCGACCTAAGTGATTACTTTGCAATCGCAAACAAGGTCATTATAAGCGACCCGAGAATTTGCGAGATTCGTTATAACCCTGCAACATACAACTTTTGTAGTTAGTAGTTGCCTGCGCTTTAAAAAGTCCTCATACGCATTAGTATGCTCTTAGGTAGTCAGAATCAACTGGGAGATTATAACACCATAGGCAGGTGATAGTGTACATTACTACATAAAAGGGAAAGTTGACGATTGCAATTTTAAGTTAAATACTGAACATTTTACAGGGTAGAGGGCTCAGAATTTTTTTGTGTTCTTTACACCAATACTGTATTTTAAAATCTTTTACATCTTTATCCTTTCCTTTCAAAAACTATCATTCGCTGGAAAGCCTCTAATGTTCGCAAACAATTAATACCTTGTCACAATGGTGTTTGAATTTTTTTGGCCTTGAAATTTGAATCCTTTTGAAAAACTTAGTGGTTAGTCTCCAGGGAAGACATGTGTCGCCTGCCTATTCAATCTTCATTTGAAAAATTAACTTATCATTTAATAGTATCATCATGGGCAAAAAGTATATATTATTGTCTTTGTCAGAATTCAGTTTTCGTTCAAGTTTAACCTGAATGACAGCTATACTAACATGAATGAATTAGATGAAAAGATGAGATATTGTTTGAGATGCCACTTTGCGAGTTTGTGAGATTCTTCTGAATAAAGACAAATTTGTTTATGTCAAAAAAATTAAAAGTTGCGTCAAACAGAAGTTGACATTGTGCAGATGGGAAACTGCGTTACCGATACATTTGTCCATATGATGCTCTGTGCCAATAATCAGAAGTTGGCCTGTGTGGTTCCTGAGAAATGTGACAGAAATTTAACCATGTGAAAAATATTCTAAAGTGCGTCAAACACAAGGAAGTTGACATGTTGGCAGATTGGAAACTGCGTTACACGATAAAGTTGTCATACTGATGCTCTTGCCAAATATCAGGAGTTGGCCTGTGTGGTTCCTGAGAAAAATGTGACAGAAATTGGTTCATGTTAAAAATATTAAAGTTGCATCAAACAGGAAGTTGACATGCCGGCAGATTGGAACTGCGTTTAACACGATACAGTTCTTCTATCTGATGCTCTGTGCCAAATATCAGGAAGCTGGCCTGTGTGGTTCCTGAAAAAATGTGACGAAATGGTCTATGTTCAAAATATTCAAAAGTTGCGTCAATCAGGAGTGACAATGCGGCAGATTGGAAACTGCGTTACACGATACCGTTCTCTATACTGATGCTGCTGTGCCAAATAATCAGGAAGCTGCCCTGTGTGTTCCTGAGAAAAAGTGTGAAGAAATTTGTCTATGTTTAAAAATATTTCTAAGTGCTGCGAAACAGGAAGTTGACATGCGTAAGAATTGGAAACTGCGTTACACGAATACAGGTCCCCCATACTGATGGCTCTGTGCAATATCAGAAGCCTGGCCTTATGTGGTTTCTGAGAAAAAATGTGACAGAAATTTTGTGACGCCGAGCCGAGACGACTAAAGTGATACCTATATGTCGCTCCGCTACGCAGGCAGGCGACACAAAAAATATGATGTATCTCATTCTTGAGATCTTTCAAGGTAAGGGCTGTCATAATTTGTAATACAATCATTTTGCAAGACCATGTTATCTGTGAAGTTTGAACTTTGATTTTGGAGTCGGACTGACTTTTAAAAAATTTGACCAATTCAAATATTTCCTGAACAATGTTATGGAAATCTTTATATTGCGTACATATTT
Source organism: Ostrea lurida (assembly GCA_903981925.1). Taxonomy (NCBI): domain Eukaryota; kingdom Metazoa; phylum Mollusca; class Bivalvia; order Ostreida; family Ostreidae; genus Ostrea; species Ostrea lurida. The sequence continues at coordinate 24,630 of CAJDSM010000112.1, forward strand.
CTTATGGCAACGGGGAAGGTCTTTCACTTCACACTGTGACCTTGTGACCTTTAGTTTTATCTACCTGAAAATGTAACCTTTTGAACACAATGGATGGGGATTTATTATTTTGTATGTAGATTGTGTAGGATAAAACCTTGTGATACAGTTGGTCTGTGATCCTTGTGAAGCCCTTGACCTACTTTCTAAAAACCTGACCTAATCAATATTTCCTTGAACTATTAAATTATAAAGCGTTCATATTTTTTTTTTAATGATTTCTTGTACATGGCAAGATCTTTCATTTCATATCATGATTTTATCAACACAACTGCTACTGTTTCCGGGTTCATAACGGGTTCGGAAAAACATAATAACTCGTAGCTGAGGTTCATAAGAATGCAAATTAGGTAGGTCCTCACGGGTCAATCAATAAGAAAACTGCACATCAGCCTTCGAAACTGTAACTTTGCCGGTAAAAGACATTGTCTTTGTCACCGATTAATTCCAAGGGCATTTTGTGTCCTTTTATGAAGTGAAAATAGAGTGTAACAGAAATTTCCAGCCTTTTCAACCGTTGACGTCTGCAGGACGACGTCACAATCGAATTGACGAACTGTCAAAAACAATAACAGCGAAAATTCGGTTGTGACAATAGAAGTAATCAAAATTGCTTTAATGATCGTTGTGTGTAAATAGAATCTAAAACTCGTCTTATGGCCTATATAATTTATGAATTCGTTACCAGATTTAAATATTCCTCGCCAAGGCCTCGGAATATTAAATCCGGTAATCATTCATAAATTCCATATGCATAGCACTCAATTCAACGATCCTCTATGTATGACCTTGTGATCTCTATCTTACCAGAACAGCAAGGTCCATGCTACATGTATAGTGTTATTGTAATTATTTTTAGGCTATGCTGTGATATGCACAATATGAGTCAAAAAAAATTTCTGAGAGAATAAAATTCTTTTGAAATCAGAATTTCTTAAAGAATGGCGGACCAAATTAACTCATACATTGAGTAAGTGGCCCCATGCCTCTTGTTAGGGGGTATAGGCTTGATGCCATGTGGCTGTGTGTGAGTGACTGACTGTGTGGTGTCCAGAAACATTGTAAATAAGATAGAAGCAAGGACATTCATCAGAGGTCATCAAGTCCTTCACAAATATGCCACGGAGAGAGATCGGGCATCAGCAGGATCATCAAATCTTTCAAACAATATGCCATGGAGAGAAGAATGAACCTACTGTTTTCAGGTGGAGTCAAAGGTCAGGTCACTTACTATTGCCTAAATCCATGTGAACAAGAGATAGAAGATACAGCTGCATTCAAAAATAGAGGATCATAAACCTTACAAAATTTGGCCATGCATGGAGAAAGGATGACCCTCTGAATTTCAAGGTAATGGTTAAAGATTCAAGGTCACTGTTGACTATTGCCTATTTGTGAATCAAGATAGAACGATTGTGTTTTGCGAGGGCATACACTATGCTTGCAACGCCTTGTTTGATATGAAATACATTACATGTACCATAACGGTATATATGCATTGAAAACTAGGGCCTTACCATATGGTTGGAGCCTATAACAGTACCAGCTGCACTCTGTCCTGTCCGTCTGACGGACTTCCTGGCAATGCAAATATCTTATCTTAGTTTCCATGCATGGAATAATTTCAAAAATTACATATTACGTATCTAATTTGATACTCCTGGTTCAACACTCACTTAAGTCTAGAATTTCACACTCAGCAGTTTGATTATCAATTGTGGAGAGATTATAAATAGTAACAATATAAAATCATGTCTTCAAATGCAATATTATTTTATTGACAGGAAAATGGTACAAATTGTGTTTTTCTCATGAAGGTCAAAAATAAGGGAGAACTTTAAATTCAGTATTCATATTTATCTTAAGGTCACTAAATAATTTACATCAAGAGACCTGTTGTCCTACAAAATAAAGGATCCTTTTGGTTAAAAAAAGATTGAAGCATTTAGGGGCCAGGAATGGTCCATACCGTATGAAGTGCTTTATTCATAACATTGGATTTAATTTGATACATTACCCAGAGTAGCATGATCTATTTTCACAACTAAATTATGGGATTTTCATGTATATATAAAGAATGCATGCCCTCCAAGGTCGACAAATTTTGTTTCCTGGAAATATAAATTGATTGTTTCATTGCCATCCAGCCTGAAAGCTGCAGTGGTCAAGTAAAAAAGATTTTATTTAAAATTGACAAACTTATCTTTTCCAAAAATAAGAGCATTTTAAAAAGAGTGTGCTATCATATGATAAATTCCTTGATAAAAACAATGAAGATATTAATTTCATTCTGATGTCTATTCTATTAATACCATATACATTCAGAATTACATGCCGGCTGTGGAAAACGCTCGATATTGGCACACCGGTACCTCGACAGTAATTACATCCTGGTAGTATATAAAGGTGTACTATTTACTTATTACATTGGAAGATTAGGAGCTCCTGTTTGATGAATGAACTTTTCATCTACACAGCTCTAGTTTCATTCACTTTGCTCTGTGCAGTATATCAAGTTCAGGCGCAGTATTTAAAATTCCTGTCAATAGATACTAGCGCTTCTGCTCTTACTTCCTGGGAAAACTTGAGACACATGTACCAATAGTTGACAATTTTTGAAGGAGAAAATATTAGCAATGGTAGGTAGTCTGGTCTACAGCGTATTCCATCACTGTTAATGAAGATGGGTTGTCAATCATGAAGATGGCTAGTAGCTTAGAGTGGGCGACGCCCCTACTATCCTTATTGAAATCAACCCTTCTTTGGGATATATTCTGGCATTATTGCAAGCAATATTGGGTAGTAACCTTCTGGCAATACATTGCAGGCAATATTGCGGTAATATCAGATTTCGTTTTAAATTTATGTAAATTAGATTTGCGGCAATATTGCAGAGAAGTGTTGCAGCATATTGCTGCAAAGCATATTTTTGAAACAGTGTGCGCGATGGACTGCTGCAAAGCATGTTGCGGCAATATTGTGGTAATATCAGATTTCGTATGCTTTATTAGATTTGCGGCAATATTGCCAGAAAAGATTTGCGGCAATAATTACTGCACGCATTCCAACTTTTCTGTGGTACCTATATCTTGCAATGCAACATAATAGGTAATTTATATTGTTACAACTGCATACAGAGTACAGAATCAGTAATGTATATACAATATAGAAAGAGAGGTATTTTTATTACATATTACCATTTTATTTTTTAACAGTTGCAAAAATTCCCATTGGATAATCAAGAAGTTTAATGCATGTTGTCTATCAACAATAAAACTGATTTGACATTCAGGATATTTGCAGCTAGTTAACATTCTAGCACTTTGCCGGCTTATTTTTTTTTTTTTTTTTTTGGTATAGTACTTTGCTGTGGCATGTACATGTACTTGTGGTATATTCTGTGCATTAACTGCAATGTTGGTGGCCATTACAGACACAATTCCTATAATTAACATACCTTATTACCAAATTAATGTGCCTAAATAATTAAAACATAACATATGTTTATCACAAATGATAATACAAATAACATCAGCCAGGTATACCCACAAATCATACTAATTAGAAATGCCGGCATTTATCCTTATTTTCGTCGTTTGCTCAAATGCTCCACACAATCTTTGTCAGTCAGGATAAACTTAAGAGTTAAATCGGTTCACAGACTGAGCGGTTAGCTTCGTAGTGGCCACAAATTACATTTGGTTGAAGCTTGAATTCTCTGGCATGGAGGGGTGCTGAAATTAAAATTTATTGAAATTATAAACTTATAGTCCCTTCAAAATTGGTACAGCGACACTTGTGCCATTAGATTTTTTAGTGACACAACCCTAGTGCAATGTATCCACTCCCTGAAGTTTTGTCGGAAGGAATGAAATTCAGTTCCAATTCCATCAATGCAACTGAAATATCCATGTGAACTTGGAGCAAGATGGTTGAGAAGCCTTTTGTCCATCATAATGGTGGTGTTCGTTTCCCATTCTGTTTACGGATCATCGTTGTTGTTCATGAATCACAAATACTGTTGCTGCCTTGACGTATCAGACTCACGTGGAGTGGTAAACGACTGAAATTTGCGTGTCAATTATCTTTGAAAACTAGGCGATATACACGAACACAGTACAGGTGGCATGTGTATTCGAAATTTGGAGAAAGACCTCATGTCAATTGCCAACAACCATATTCTGAAAAGTATAAAATTGCAAATTAACGAAATATATTCATAAAAGACCTGACTAATTAAGCTAGTTGCACCAAGTTGACATCGTAGCACTGGAGGAGCTATGTAATTTTCTTGGTTGATGATATGTATGGAGCAAAGTCATTACAACATGGACGTGTGCAATAAGCTGTAACATAATTAGGAGGTTTTAAACAAACGCATGCATCTTGTACTCGTACTTGTGTCAGTCACATGTACACATTCATTTCTTGTTTAGCACTTGCTAATGTGATGATAGTGTACCTGTAAAACAAATCAGGTTTTCAAAAATAAAAGACACGTGTTTTTGAACACCCTAAAGATTTTTGCTTACCCCCCGAAATGTTTATTTCACTGCATCAGTATATGGCTTTAATTAATCTTCACTTTCAAAAATCGCCAACGTCAGCAGAGAATATTAAAAAGAAAATAAGAAATATATTTATAAGCTACATGTTGTTATTACGTGTACTCTGTGCTTTACAACTTTGTGGATACTTGTAGATAATATGCCGTCAAACGAAACTTGAGAGAAATAACACATATTTTAGGGGAATTCCCCCTGATATTATGTACAAGTACATTCGTTTTGCCAAACTCTCTATAGAATTACGATTTACGTATCATCGGACCTGTCCGACGACGTAATTTTTCCAACATCTATCCAACAGTCGAGTGAATTGTTTGTTGAAATTTACCTAAACGATCGTCGTAACATATAGGCCTATAGCCGTACAAAACGGCCGTGCGAATTAGCTGATCAACAGTGATTATAGTCATTACGATATGTTACACAACCTTGTGCAAACACCAATTCTTCGAACTATAAAATAAAACGCGTACCTACACCACTCACATTTCATCGCATCAAAATTTTTAATTGTCCCGTGTGGCGACCCATGGGTGCTTCTTACCAACTCCTTCTTTACTGTAGAAACTGGACTGTTTTACGATCACATGATGCTTTTTGAACAGCTCGTAAAAGATGCGTTCGTAATCGCGCCTATTGGTCTTCCCAAATGCAATAGCCGAGCCCGGAACCGACGCTTATATACTACATACGAACCCGATCATTTATTGCCAGAATGTTACCAAAATTTGTTGAAGCTAGTGGCAATCATTTCAAACTATAATCATGATAGCTGATCACATAGGATGTTGCCAGAAAAATTTCTCTGGGCGGTATTGCCAGAATGTTACCAGAGTTTTGGCAGCTAGTGGCCCATACTTCACTCTTTCCTGGAGTATTGCCAGCATGTTACGCAGAGTTGTTGCAGCTAGTGGGCAATATTTCTCTTTCTGGCAGTATTGGCCAGAACTTGTTACCAAAGTTGTTGCAGCTAAGTGGCAATATTTCACTTGTCTCAAAATCTGGTCTTGGCAACAAAAATGTGTTGCTGCACGATGTTGCCGTAATTCGGCGGCGATATTGCTGCAACAATTTTACTTTGGTAAGGGATGTAAAGCTGTGGTGAGAACAATGTGGCTTAATATCATCACTTAACACACCCAGTGCTAAGAAGAGGATATTCGTAACTAAGCGGAATGTTATGTACACCAGAAAATTTGACGTGACAATAAAGTAGAGGATATGTTAACATATTTTGAAAATAAAAAAACTTCCAAATTTCACTCTATTTCATCAAAGAAATGCAGTTTAGTAGAAAGCAATTAATTTGGAAAAAAAATTTAAAACTCCTACTGCATCGAAACCCACAGATCTGCAGTTAGAAGGACATGCTAACTTACTGAGCTACTCAGCTAGGCATTTTCATTTGAAATGAATTTGGATACATATAACCCTGAATAGTGATTCGAAAGGAAGTCACATTATGACTGTGTAGAGATCTTACCTTTATAGAATTTGTTTCCCATTGTCCTTTGTCTAATTTAAATAAGTAATAATGTTTACATCATAATAGTTACAGTTTTCACCTTGGACCTCACACATCAGCTGGGGGAGGGGGTTGGGTTACATTTCTCTCTACCCCTCCCTCATGCCCTCTTGCCCTCCACCCTAGCTCTGAATGCCTTTGACTTACAATTGCTTGAAATATGATTAGAGATTTCCTATAGGAACTCAAAGAGAAATATTCATAATTTAGATTGGGTAAAAGAATATTTACCTGAAATACAGGGCGTATGTGTTTTCAAAGGCAACAGGAAGTAAATTATACAATCGCAGGATGACAAACTGCACAACTCAACAACCAGTTTTGCCTGTTGTTATATTGGTGGTATTCAGAAAAGGTTACTTAAGGAAATGCAAATGTATCATGGAGAAATCGATTCAGAACAGCTTAGAAATATGTTTGTCTACATAGTATCTATCATACAGACAGCAGTTCATGGTCTAAGATAAATAAGAAAATGAATCTTATACTTTTTGCGGGTGATTGCAAGGTATCCAACCGAATTTTAGACGGTAAAACTCATCAAAATGCGCGAAGCGCATTGATGAAACAGTTTTACATCTAAAATCTCGTGATAACCTGCATATCAGCCGAAAAAATATAAGATTCATTTCTTATCAAAATTTAATTTTAATATTAGCGACAACAAACATGATGTTCATTTATTAGACTTTACTTGTTGTTCAAGGTACGGTGATCGAAAAATCACTAAATTCTTAACAGATGTTTTAACCAATGAGAATCGGGGCTAGTGATAACGTGCAATAAATTAAATGATATAAAAACTAAGTATTTCTGGTAGAAAATATATCTTCAATGTTTCATAACAACTAATGTACAGGTCTGAAAGTGTCGAAGTACAACTGTGGTGAAGAGTGTTACATAAGTAAAGTTCATGTTAAAAACTAAACAACGTTTCAACTACCCATGTAGATTTTTAATCACTTCCAAAAGACACATGTACATTCTTCAATGTTTCATATAACAGCTGTACAAGGAGTTTTAAATGGAGTTGATTACTAAGGCATGGTCTATTCAGATAATTATTCTTTTTTTTAAATGTTGGATCAGCTTTCAAAATACACATCGCAGCACTTCAATGTATCCATAACACTGTATAAAGTTGTTAGGAAATGTCAGAGAGTTGATTACACACTAAGTATCATACATTTCCAAAAGCATGCTAAAAAATTAAATGTTCAACTGCATGTAAAAAAATTTGAAAAACTCAATAAAGGCAACATGCACATCTTCAATGTGATCCAATAACAAATGTAGCAAATTCCTGAGAACGTCAAGTCAAAGGTGTGAGAGGTTACTCTACCACCTGACAAAGATACATGGCTTATGGCTGGTGTACCGGTTCCACAGAGGATATCTTACCCTCCTAAGCACCTTGATCCCACCTCTGGTGTATTCAGGGCCCCGTGTTTGCCCAAACTCTTTTATCCTTATGTTTTATAAGATTGATCAATGTTTGTTACTTCAGCTTTTGTCATTTCAAGAATTCATCCACAGTGGTTAGTTTCATCACAAGAATTTCAAATTTTCAAACCTGAAATTGGCCATTGTGAATTCAAAACATAATTTGCAATTTTCTTTTTCTACATTTTATTACTTTTTAAACGTAAAACAAAAGTAAATCTGCATATAACATGGTTTTTGCCCCCGAATCTCCATGAAGAATGATTGTCCCCTACCACGCCACACACACTATGCCCTGCCCTATTCCACATCTGAAACCCCCACCTTATAAAAAGTAAGATTGTTTTCCGGGCATATCAGCAATCTCTCCACGGGCTCTCGACTCCTTCCATCAAATGTTTCTCCACCATGATCAAAATTGCCCCCCGGGATTCCACAGTTATGTATTTTTTCTCCGAAGCAAGGCATTTTAGACCAGAGGGAAGTTTGTCCAATGGCTGCGGTTATTTGATTGGTTACTGTGGGCGGGGGTTTTGCGATTTAAACAGAATTCACCTCTACAAGGTTGTTGTCCCTTCCTCCACTATGTAGAGGATATACTATAATGTTGGCAAGTGTGGGCCTGACTAGATGCTGTTTTCTTGTGTGTATTCTCGATATGTAAATTTCTGCCGAATTCCTTACACTTCCTGACAAATGTTCCACTGCCATGACGACGCTTGCATCCTCAGACTTCCTCGCGTCCTAGAATAGAATCTTTACCAGAATTCGAGCAGCAGTGGCAGTGTGTGAACTTAGTCTCCATCCTCGAAACCTGTCACTGCTGTTCTAGCCATAATCGTTTTTCTGTATCGAAAACATGTATTTTTGAGAAGCGAGCTTTTCCATTCCACCCGCCAATCAGAATGACTGTACGCTGTCCACTGAGCCCGCCGCTGCGATGGTGACTGAGGGAGGGGCTCCCTGGGGTAGGAGAGCTCCTTCGCTGACCCCCCGCTGCTACTGGAGCGATATATGTCCTGTTGAGGGGGTCTTGCTTGTTCCTTGGTTTCAACTCCACCATGGATGTAAAAGATTGTTCCTAGCAAAGAAGAAATTTGAGAAGATTTTCTTTAAAAACTTATGATATTAAACGTGCCTGCTTATTTACAAACAGTTAACAGTAGTGAAGCATTTATTGAACAAATGCTGGTACCTATCAGGGATAATCATCTTTATTAACCATGGTTCTACTTTAAATCATACAGGTGCTCTATTAATAATGCGGTGTTTAAATCTAATATGCAGGTCTCTATCAATTATACAGGTGTTCTATCTTCATACATGTGCTCTATATAATTCATATAGTGTTCTATTTATTGCAACAGGTGCTCTACCTAATCATACAGGTGTCTACTCTTCCTTTGGGGGGGGGGGGGGGGGGGGGGGTGTTAATGTGTCAGAATAAAAAAAATCGGAGAGGGCTACATTAAATGCAAGCTAGTGATCTACCTAAATATAACAGTGTCTATCTAATCAAGTACAGGTTTTTTTGGCCTCTACTTATCACACAGGTGCTTTTGATCTACACAAACAGGTGCTCTACCTACACAATCAGGTTGATACCTACACAAACCAGGTGCCTTTCCTACACAAACAGGTGCTATACCCTACACAACAGGTGGCATCTACCTACACAACAGGTGCAATACCTACACAACAGGTGCTTATACCTAACAAACAGGGTGCCTACCTACACAAAACAGGTGCTCTACCTTAACACAAACAGGTGCTCTACCTACACAACAGTGCTCTACCTACACAAACAGGTGCTCTACTATACAAACAGGTGCTTATCTAATCATACAGGTTTCTATCTAATCATACAGTATCTAATCATACAGGTGCTTTATCTTATCATACAGTGCTCATACTTAATCCTACCGAAGTGCCTACCTACACAATAGGTGCCTCTTCCTACATGAACAGGTGCCCGTACCTACACAACGGTGCCTCTATCTCCATCCCTACATGTGCTCTAGCTAACACAAACAGTGTCTATCAAAGCATACAGGTGCTTTTATCTAATCATACAGGTGTTCTGTCTATCATAGCAGGTGCTCTACCTACCCAAAAACCAGATGCTCTATCTACACATTATTACAGGTGCTCATCTATCATACAGGTGCCCTAATCTAATATTAATGGTGCTTCTATCTAATCATGCAGGTGCTCTACTAATCATACCAGGTGCTCTACTCTACACAAACAGAGTGCCTCTACCTCCTGAACAAGGTGCTCTATCTAATCATACAGGTGCTTTAGCTAATCAAACAGGTGCTCTATTTAATTAAACAGGTGTTCTATTCTAATCATGCAAGGTGCTCTAATCTAAATCATACAGGTGATCTATCTAAATCACCAGGTGCTTTATCTAATCATACGGTGCTCTATCTAATCACACCATATGCCTTTATCTAATCATACAGGTGGCTCTATCTTTATCATATGGGTGCTTACTTAATCATGCTGTGCCTATCTACACAAGCAGTGTTGACACCTCAAATCATCATTTAAACCCTCTCCCTCTGTTCTTGAAACAGTCTGAAGCACTTCTAGTGGATTATTTTAATGGGTGCCAAACATGTAAGACTGACTGAAATTGTAGAGACTTCAGGATTTCAAAATCATGTAACATTTTCGACACACAGACCATCTCTCTCTGCAGGATCTATTCTAACCCGTTCCACACGGGATGCAAAAACTGGAACAAGGAGACAAGCTTTGACGCAAGTGTCAAAGATATAAGGTTACACAGAAATGAAAAAAGCCAATTAGTTCCGTCTCTCTTTATGTTCATTTTTCCCCAGATTGAACCACACCAACGAATAATGCATTTTGTACAATCTCCTCAAGATCGACTACTTATTTGTGAAATCATATTTCAATGCTATATATACTATAGTAATTACTAATGTACTAAAATTGTTAGTTGAAACAACTTTACACAAAAATATTTACAACGATTTTTTAAAAAAGACTATAACTATTTATATTAATGTCAGCATGGCATTGTTTGTTAGTGGTTAAAGATCAGTGAAGTAATTTCTAGTTGTAAGTGCGGAAAGAAAGTCTTGAATGTATACCACAAAACACTACACACATCAGCAAGAAAATTTGAATGAATCTATTTTTCAATTGAAAGCCGAAATGAACGCGGCGCACAAATTAACAAACTCTAATGTTTATTAGCATTTTAATCCAATTCCTTGAAAAAATCCGTCACAAACCGAAAACATCACGAGCAGTTTTGAAAACCCGAATCAGAACGCTGACCGTAAAACCCGTAATCAGAACTGACTGACCTCTCAATTAGGGTCAGTGGTCCCTGAGCTCGCAAAAAAATTAAGTACTACTGTACATGAAATAACAATAGCAATTTAAACAGTTTTGAAAGCAGGGGAACCAATAAGGTAAATGAAAAAAAAAATCACATCGAGGCGAGAAAATTGACCTTGCGACATCAACCCCACTCTGTATCATGTATTTCCAAATGTGGTTTTCAGACAATCAAATGCTTCTTGTTCCTAATATTGCATGTTATCTCTATAGTTATAAAATAAATTTTGCCAGTAAGTTTCAAGATTTTTAGCACACCCTTTTGCGTAGACTGGATTTTAAAAGTACATGTAAAACGTGACTTAAGCAGCAGGGGATAGTTTCGCAACGTAGGCCCTGTCAACTATTCTTTAAATTTAAGAAATATCCATATTTTTGAAGTTGATATTATATGTCTTGTGTAGAATAATATGGGATACATGTCAAAGTGAAGCCAGGTGCTTATGATATGGCACAACATTGAGAAGAGTCTCAATGATTATGTTTGCGTTGGGTGCACAATTACGGAAACTAAGAACACGTGGTCAGTTTTGCTGATACTCGTATATGGTCTAGCTAAGCAGGGATGGTGGAATGGCCAAAGATGAATAGGTTGATTTTTTAAAGAAGGACAAAAAGGAGTTCTTGATAAGCAGTATCTAAATCCCCTCCCACAGTAATCTGGTGGCATTTGAGTGGTGTGGAGCGTATGAATTATTTTTTTTAAAAACTGTCCCTACCAACCCATACATTAATGAAGGTTAATATCTAACAATGACATTTAATATTCAATTCGAAAAAGATCATGCTCTTGTTGGCTTTTCTGAAACCAGTTCATGCGGATCTCTGTTTTTAAAAACATCTTTTTAAAGCACAACTAACTCCCCCCCCCCTCCCCAAAGTCCTTTGCCAACCCTGAGACCCACAGATGGACCCAAAATGGTAAAATGTATTAGACAATGCATTTTAATGAGATATGTACAATTAAATGTATAAAATGCTAACATCCAGCGGAATCTTGGGATGACTGAAATCATTGACACCAAGATTTCTGAGTTTAACTGGATACACAATAAAGATGTTCCAGGGGGGGGGGGGGGGGGGGGGGGGGGGGGGGGGGGGGGGGGGGGGGGGGGGGGGGGGGGGGGGGGGGGGGGGGGGGGGGGGGGGGGGGGGGGGGGGGGGGGGGGGGGTGTTCCGACGACAACATACGTTGAATTACACCACTTGCAAGTAGAGTCGATGGATGTTTCAGTCATGGCTTTACTTATTTCTGCGGGGGTATTTCAGCTTTGGAATTCTATATGCTATCTATGACTTTATTCATAGTCGTTTGTTACAGGCTAGAATATCTTCCTTCACAGACTTAGAATAGAAACTGGTAGATATATAGACTAAAAAGAGATAAGAGAATATGTGAAAAATGCCTCGGGGCCCACTTCCTATATTCTAATAGATATAGGACGTGCCGTTGGAATGATAAAATAATGAATTAGTAAGAAAAGAAAACATGCATTTTCTTATGTGATGTCCTTTTTAATAAAGAAAAAAAAAAAAAAAACTTCAAATGAAGCTCAAAAAAACATATTAATTTCAATGCTTCTAAGATAGTTTTCAAAAATTATTTCTGGCACTACATATGAAAATATGAATATTTCACTTCAACTTGGACATTACTCTCTAATCATCTAATGTATTATGTAAAAGGCACAACAATTTGCCTGTGTAGTCGTTTCTTACTACATATACTTTAATATTATTTTTTTTTTATTAAAAACTTTGTCTTGTCTTTACTTTGTCTTCAATGTTGTACCTCTTGCATGCTCTTGGGCCCTTGATTGGAAATAAACTATTGTAAACTATGTATTGTTTCGTGTGTCTTTGGAAATGGATTGAAAATTTCATCTGCTATTAATATGATTCAGGACACATGTCAGATTTATAAGTATTCCTTTTTCCCCCAACTCTTAGATTTCTCAGTTAACACCATGCTGCATTGTACAGTACATATGAATCCAGTCCGAAATTCCTCAAGATTCTATTAACCAGTGTCTTTTTCATATTTCCATAAGTAAATATGCCGAATGGACGTATATAGATATGAAATGCATATGGAAAAATTGGTATGAATCATGTGTCCAGAATAATATTTTTGTCATTTGATACAAAAAAAACCCAAACAACTTGTACATATTTTAGAACATTTGCATCACATGTTATCACATAAAAAACGGGTCCAAATTATCCACGTGCACATTGATACTTGGGGCCTTGACCTGCATATTGCCATGATAACTTGATGCATCAATTAGCTTTGCGTTGTGTTTGGTTGTGATGAACGAAGGTCCCATTTTTCATCACGGGCACCTGGATGGTGGTGTCAAAATGGGCGTCCTCAACGCTCTGTAAACCACAAGAGGGGTGTAAACTCATATTTCAACTAGAATTCAGATAACGAACGTGAATTGTGTCAAAGTAACAAAGAAGGTGAAACGTTTGTAAGACACACTTAAGGAAATAAGTGTAAAATTTTGATAAGCACGTAAATATCGAGCTCCTCTATAAAAAGATATTACCCTGCCTATGATGGATTCAAATTCAAGGAATTACCAAATATCAAATGAATGTATAGATCTAGAAACCCTTCGATATTTCTCATTTACCGGAAGTAAGTCCTTGTAGGTCTTCTGGACCGCTTCCTTTTGGTTTTGGCCCATTCCGTCATCCCCTTTCAAATCCGTCCAATCGATCTTGTATCCGGATCCTTGGAGGATCGAATAGAGGCAGATGGTCCTTCATTCCGTAAAAACCCGGCTGGACAGATCAGGTCTCCTGCCAGCGTAGTCGAGACTCCAACGGATCTTATCGGCAGTTGGGTAAACGTGCCAAACCAAAAAATCATCACGTTTAATTTGATTTGTTGTTGTTGTCAGAACTTACAGTGAAATGAACCCCAAAAAAGGGTATAACAGACTTTATTGTAGAGGATCTTACAATTACACGGTGTGTATACTTCGATAGGAATCATATTATTCAGCAAGCAGCATGCCCCAAATAGGAATCAGGGCATGTAATGATGTCTTTTCCAAATCGATCTCTGTTAAATAAATATAAATAAACACAGAATTAATATTTATACAATTAACATAATTGAACGACTTATTTTGTCCTCTGGTCACTACTCAGCATTACCCAATGTTTTGCCATTCTCCTCCTCTTCCAGCATGACGTACCATGTGAATCCATAACAACACTGATGCGGGCCACTTTACCAGTCTTATGGCCTCCGCGTGCAAACCTACAGTGTAAATACCATTTTTTTTTTAAAACCCCAAAAACAAAACTAAAAGCTTTGTCAGCGGAAGGCTTTTGTCTTAATTCTTATTTTGGCGACTGTGTACCTGCATTACAACCATTGTCAGCCATTGGTGTCCAGAAGAGGGAATCCACGCCGTAGTTGTGCAACTGTGTAGGAGTCCCGATGCTAAATACGCAGTTGTCTGAAACAAAAAGTCTTATTGATATAAAATTCTTGACGCGATGCAATGGAACTTATTTGGTTGTCATTTATATTTCTGACTCCCCTTTATTCAGGTAGACCGTGAATGCCTAAGGACACGGTGGTAGCCTCGTTTTGAGGTGTCTTAGTGCCAGGTTCCCAGAGGGTGTCCCGCAATTTTCATGGACCAACCACGTCTTGCTCCGCAACGTTTAACAGAACGCTCATTGGTCCAAAATCTTTAAATGCCTTACAATAACATTACCAAATGAGAAATGAGACAGAGTCTGCAAGTTTAAAGTTAAGTGTGGTGACAACTTAATTGTGTTAGTTTCAATAACATAGTATTCTCTGAACAGATGTTCATTAATGAGAAAAAAACCGGAAACTTTTCCACATCGTTTCTTTAAGTCCTTGTGCAGAACTCCATTTTGTGCAGAATTATGTTGGCTCCGCGGAAATCCCTTCACGATTTTCGCAAACGCCTCAAAAACATCCGTATCGCTTAAACTCTTGCTAAAATATTCATTAGAAATTGTTTGCTAGTACTTCTCCTTTTACCGCAAATAACCACTGAATTAGAGTACAGTCTTGGAGCCGATAGTTAGTATTGCGTTGGGTGTTTATAGACTCTTGTTGAATTTGTTCGTAATTACAAATTGCGAAAAATGCAATTTGCAGCAAAACTCTCGTTGGTGCGCGATACGTTTAAGTTGTCCGCCCAATTTTCCTTTTAAGGGAGTTGTCAGCCTCTTTTTTGAGTCAGCATTTGCACATACGTGTCCAAGGCGTCTATAAATATTCTCCGCGCGTCAACAAAGGGAAAAACCAACAATATAAAATATGTTTTATGTTCGACGGCAACTGTTTTTGTTCTATGTCCTGAAAAATTGGCTACTAAGGTATTTGATATTTTTTGTTTTCTTTAATCTAGGCACGGTGTTGTATTGTAATAAATGCATAAAAACCTTTGGTATCTTAGAGGTATTTCGATAGAGCCTTTGACACGTGGCTTTCGTCGCTTCTACGGTAATCAGAATGTTAATTTCAATTTTTCAAATAAAAAATCTATAAGTCCAATACAAAGCGTATAGATTTTTAATAAATCTAAATTCTTCTTATCTATAATTCAGTTATTTATTTTTATGTTTTTTTAATTTCTTTAATTGACACGGCTACTTATCGTAGTAATAACGCACAGAAGATGCCTCTGAACGGAACACGTGCTTTGTCGCTTGATTCGTAGATTAATAAATAGAAATAGGCAGAAGTGAGTTTATTTGTAAAGACTGATTTAAAAGTGAAATACTGCCTGGTTAAAACAATGAATAATTGTATGATATCTCGCACAGCTTCCATAAATATGCACATTGTGGCCAATGTATTTAATTTCAGCGTTTTTACGAGGGTATTGCTCGAAATACGGGTTTCCATCATATAACAACTCAAATCCGGCCGAATAGAAAGTGGGCGGTGCTGGAATCGGCCAATGAAAACTCTCGGCATTGCATAGAATGCATAGTAAAGCAAATTCAATTGTGTAACCCGGGGTACTTCAACGCATATACTATCACGCCCAGCGTTTCTATTCAGGGGAATTGCGGCAAAACAACTAGACACTAAAAATTAGGAATACAAAAAGGCGAAGTTAACAATCGTGTCACGGTAAATCATAATTTCCAAAAAAACAGTATACAAAATAGAGTGAAGGGCAACAAACGGACCTCGATAAGACGAAGGTATGATCAGGTGCCATGGGAGCAGTAACATCCTCGTGCTGACCGGATCCAACCGCCGTGACCCTTATGTCGAAAATAAAGTAAACCGGATTAACCGTCCACCGTCAAATCTAGTACGAAAATGACCAGTCTACCACAAAGGGTAAGAAACATACTAGTGATACTTTGGCAATCGCAAACAAGTCATTATAGCGACTTGTTAGTATATATTTGCGGGGGAGATTCGTTATAACCCTGCAACATAAAACTTTTTTGTTAGTAGCTTGGCCTCGCTTTAAAAAGTCCTCATACGCATAGTATGCTCTTGCGTAATCGAATCAACTGGGAGATAATACAGCACCATAAGGCAAGGTGATATTAGTGGTACATTACTACATAGAAGGGAAGTTGACGATTGCAAAGTTAAGTTA
>CAJDSM010000112.1:56098-70817 GCA_903981925.1 Ostrea lurida
GAAATACCTTAAGTGAGCATTGTAAACATTAAAAATGGAAATCTAAAATTTGAACATTTATAGCTCAGAACGTGTCCATGCCCCTTTAATGTCCGGTGTCGCTTAGTCTTGAACTGTTGAACGTGAGATGTTACCTGTAACTATTTTTAGAATTTATTCGATAATGCACAGGTATAAACAAAACCCTACTCAGCTGACTTACAGGCATCCTGGCAGCGCTTACAAGTCTGTCATACCGTCCCCCAAAGTCGAAGGTATAATCATCTAATCCATTTCATGGACAAAATACATGTATTCCGATCATTTACAAAACATTGCTTTCTAATATTTATGACGTTCCAACTTCCATACCATATATTCAGGAGCATCGAGCAACAGTTTTATCCGATCAATATAAGCCTGGCCTGGTCAATGGTCAGTGTTTTTCAACGTTAGCCTTAATCTTTAAACCACATGGACATTACCTGACAAGACGACTTTTCTTTATTCCTCGTTAACGCAGTCTGGCCTGCCGGCTTCCTTTTCACAATCTATGCATGACTGCACTAGGTCGTCCACATTGTTTATATAGAATGAGGTCGCTCAAGGACAAGTAACTCTAATTCGTAACCAACGCACTCCTTTATTTAAAAGGTGCGTTTGATTACCTAAGCGTTTTTAAGGTCCATGGCCTGGTGCTTAGACTTTGGAACAAATGGTATTGATGTTATCAATATCGGTCAAGATGTACATTTTACAGCATTGCATCCAGTCTTCGCCGCGAGTTTCGTCCCTTTGCGGGATCAGCTAAAGGTCAGTCAGCAAAAAGTCGAGATTTCCTTCTTTACCCGACGATTTAGAGCCCCCCCCCCCCCTTTTTTTGTTTTTTTTGGCTCTATTTGACTCAAACTTAAGTATAATCTGCACTACTTCTCTCTTTAAACACTCTTTCATATTCTAAAAGACACCATATGTGCAGTAAGCCAGGCTAGCTTGAAAGGAGCAGCCGTTGTTTTATTTATTTATACACATTTATATATATATTACAAACATATTAATCATAGACATAATTATCCACAGTATTAAGTTGGTACGCAAAATAACTTATACCAAATATCCGGGGGGGGGGGGGGGTCTCAACCTTATACTTTTGGGTACAGACGTCCCGCTGAGCATTTTCCAACACCACCCCATAATACATGTATATTCATTATTTTTGAAACCATACACATTCATCATATTTCTCGTTGAAAATCTCTGACCCAATCATATATATGTGACCTGTTCATATGTATAGTTGCCGCCCATGCAAGTAAGTGCATATTGTAATTATACCCGGGTTGTAGTTTATATTTCGGGAAAATGTCATAATATATTTCATGATTACAAATCTTATAAGAGGTTGAATTCCCAGCGAATATAATTTACATCCATTGATGTAAACTTGGGCATTATTAAATTGTCTACCCATTGATATAACAGATTGATGAAAATTGCACCCCATTGGATATATTTTGACCTTGTAGAAACAAAAGCAGACCTCATACAGCGGCACATCTTGTGTATATCAATGTATAGGAAGAAACCCCCCCCGGGACAATATCCCCTATCCTAGAATTAAAACCGCCTAGGAAACCATAAGAGAGTAACTATGGAAACCTGTGTCCGCACGCAATGTTAATAACCTCTAAGGGAGAAATGCGGACGTGCATCCGTTGTACAATCTATGAAAACAACACTGAACATGTATCTTGATTAAAGCTGAATACACAACCAAATATGAATATACTAGTAAATATATACACCCCACCACCCCCTAAAAAAAACCCCCTTTTTTTCCCGTGCGCTCACGTGGGTAAAGCTGGCTTAGAATGACCAAACACTACATCCTATACTGTAATGCCATTGGCCGTCCTATGACCACGCCTACATATACAAAGGCTATCCAATCGAATACGTTCCTATCATACAATGTTTTTACCGCTATTCTAACGAAACGCGGGGAAACTTTATTATTGTTGTATTGATATATAGTTAAATTAACCACCCCCTAAAAGTAACTTTAAAAGCTCAAAAACTCGAAAGCTTCCAGGGCTTTCGTCCCCTGGGCCCCCACTTTGGCTTCATCTCGGACTTGGCTTTATTGCTTCTCTTTCAACGACCCCCCCCCCCCTCCCTTCGAACAAATCCTGGTCCCGCCACTGAAATAAAGAGATTACTACTGTGAATTTTACGTTTTTATGCAAATTTATTGTAGTTTTACTGCAATTGATATAAAAATATCAAATTGTCAAAGTTTAACAGACGATACGGAAGTACAAAAGGTCAACGTAGGGAAACGCGACTTGGCGATTAAAGGGACGTAACTTGCGTAAAGTGTTGATATAAGAAATGAATCTTATCTTTTTTTCGGGTGATGCAGGTATCACCGAATTTTAGACGGTAAAATTCATCAATGCGCGAAGCGCATTGATGAAAAGTTTTACCGTCTAAAATCTCGGTGATAACCTGCATATCACCCGAAAAAAATATAAGATTTATTTCTTATCATTTAATTTTATATTACAACAACAAAACAATGTCCATTAGACATTACTTTTTGTTCAGGTACGTGATCGAAAATCACCTCAATTCTTAAAAGGTGTTTTAACCAATGAGAATCGGCGTTAGGTGATCACGTGAAATAAAATTAAATGATAAGGGCATCTAGATGTAAATAAACTATGACGTCTGTATGCTAATATGACACCGATTGATATCTCATAAGAATGTCGTCCTTTTGAGCTCCGAAATGCAATACAAAATCTATTTACTGTTTTCTTCTACGATAATTTATCTACAAAAGCATGTATAGAACGACTGCCTTAAAATTCATTGCCTTTTATCTCCAAAAACTGCAACAAAACATGGTTCGACTGCTAGATAAAGTTTTCCGTTTCACACCACGAAATGCTTTGTACTGATACCGCACCGAATGAAACTTGTACACTTGTGTTGAATGTACACTGTATATAGGCTAATCGTAATACACAGATGTAGATATTTACACAATGTTAATCACCCCAAATCATGAAAATGTTGCTTTTGTTAACAAGATAAAAAAAAAATTGAAATCGAGACGTTGCATAATGCTAATTTTAGCTACTGAAAAAAAATCCAAAGTTGTTCGTACTTTTCGAAATTTTACATATACAATCTGAGACATCCCGGATGGAGATTTAAAAAAAAAATTGAAAGAGAATGATATCTGCCCGGGGATATCTGCCAGAATCATTATTGTTCATGGTAAATATCAAAAGACAATGCATGATGAAATATGCTAAAACTTCGTTATTAATCGATTCATACAGAATTATTCTATGAGACGTCAGTGAAAATACAAATGATTTGGAATTGTCTATGTTTAGATAGAACGTTCTATCGTTAAAATGACAGACGGTTTAACGATAGAATTCCACCCCTATACTCACTTCGTAGCAAAACGAAATTTGTAAATACGGACTGCATGGGCCATAAAATGAGATACAGAAGTTAACTGAATTTAAAGTGGTTTATAGTGATATTTGCATTCAGGGCCGTAACCAGGAATTTTCATTGGGGGGTGCACAAGGCCATACTAAGGAGTCTTGGGGCTCATTTAGCCTCCCAGCTAGTCTAGGGCTAGCCCTGGTAGGGGGTCCAGGGGGCGAAGTGGGTCCAGAACGGGCCTGAGTAGGGGGTCCAGGGGGCGAAGCCCCCGGAAGCTGAGAGGTTTTGGCATTTTCGTTTTGAAATTGGGGGGTGCACATGCACCCAGTGCACCCCCCCCCCCTGGTTACGGCCTTGGCATTGCAATTAAAGATTTCAATATATTTTGTCATGTTGATTACTACCCCACTTCCGACAAAATGGCGTCAAATTTTGAATAGTGAAATTTCAAAACGACTCGTGCTGACACGTTTTTCTTGGGATTTTCTTCATCTAAGGGACATACAAATATGAGAAAAGGTTGTAACTCTACTAATAAGACCCTATTTTATGCTCATTTCCATCTAAATAGCTGGTGAAATTCATTTTCGGAGTGGATCCACTCCGATTTGCTACATTGGCGAGTTATAGGAAAGGATGAGGGGACCGAGTCACAGTTAGAATATTCTAACTTGTCTATGTGCAGTGAGCACATAATTATATTCAGGTGAAATCGCCATGCTAACGCGTGACTTTCTAAAACAAAGAAAAGTGCAGAACTTGTGACAAACTAAGCTCTTAATTGTTGTTATAGTCTTTACATTTGGCGACAAGGTAAACCAAACAGTGTACAATTGATCGATTACCAGAATTCGCAGCCTTAGATTACGCCGATAAAGCCGATGCTGGACCAAAATTGGACAAATGGATTAGTTTGGAACTTTTGTTCACCGGTTTGAACATGAGGACAACGGGTCACAACTTCATTACGCCGGGAAAAGGAGAGAAGGGAGACACAGTGCCCAATTATGCGGTTACAAAGCAAGTGTTATCTGACTATTTTTTCTACGAGAAAAAACGTTCAAATGCAAATTCAGAAACTGTAAACAAATCACAAGAATACGCAACTGATCTCATTCTTTTGCACAGAGTTGTCGGTCCTTATCTCTCCAACTCCCGTTTTACAAGATTTTTGTAAAACCTTTAAAAAATGGAAAAACACTAATTATGAGTGTTCATTACTTTGTAAAATATTAAAAAAGAAAATAATCAAATAACTTATTTGTTATTTTTGGTCTTATAAGTTTTAATTTTTAAATGTTTGTTAGAGAACTATTTTCACGTACAAGTAGTGTTTTTCCATTCTTTCAATGGTTTTACAAAAATCTTGTAAAACAGGACTTGACAGAGATGTAAGGGAGAGATAAGGACCGACAACTCTGTGCAAGAGAATGAACTGATCTAAGGAAATTATCAAAGGACTGTAAGTTTGCTGATGTTGACAAGGAAATATTCAGAATTGTCGTTCTGTCTGCGACGTTCGAAGAGCGCTGCAGGAGCCTGACATGACCTATAACTCTCCCAGATCTATATCGAAGTTACAGAACCAAGCACAAACTATGGAGGCCCATAACGTACGTATCAGTGTCAATGCCGTAAGGAAGCTATTCTGCAAACAACGGGATTGTAACCCCGAGAAACAAAGAACAAGCAACGAAAAGTGAAAGCTCTAGTGAAACATGCGCGAGGCCATCGTCAGGGAACCCCATCTCATGCCCACAAGAGGTGAACTTATTCATGACTTGAATGGAGCAGCCGTATTTTCAAATCTAGACCTTCGTCAAGTTTACCATCAGTTAGAGTCGCTCTATTACAACATTCAACACCCACATCGGAATATTTTAATATAAGCGCCTTAACTTTGGAGTGTCCATTTTTCAAGAGACTATATGTAATGTTATTCAAGGAATTCGTGGTGCAAAGAACATATCGGATGATATTCTGGTGTTTTGCAAGAGTCAAGAGGACCAAGACGCCGCTTTAAATGTGAAAAATTATTTATAATTAACCTCTGATGTTTACATGAGTTACAGCACCAAAAACAGTTACTATGTGACCTGAACTTGAACCAGAAAAGGGGCGATACTTTTAGTCATATGGATTACGCTACACCCATCCAACACTTCCTGGGTTAGAATTTCTAAAACAAACAATGCGCACAATACACGATAATTTATGGTACATGTATATGCAAAATAACATAGATATACAAATACAGTACAGACAAAAGCCGCATTATCAAATAAAATATTTTACCAACTTATCTACAAAATGCATAAAAAAGGCTTCTGTTTTGTTTTTTGTTTTTTTGTTTGTTTTTTTTTTTTTTGGCTGAGAAAAATAAAATATTTTGCCTACCTATTTACCCTCTTTCGGGGTCGTTAAAGGGCAAAAAAAAAATCATTTTTTATTTAGGCCCTATACATTCAGACCAAAATTATTCAGATTCTATGAATCAAATTTTTTTTTCATATTTCCATTAAAAAAAAAATACTGAACAGAGAATAAGATATGAATACAAATGGAATATATGTGTTAAGTGTATATTACTTAAGCTCCCATGATATTTTTGCCACTTGATATAAAAAATGTACATATTTGTATCAATCACGCATAAACATTGCAATATTTTGCAACTTGTACATATTTGGATCAATCACTTATGGACATTGCAATATCTTCACATGTTTTCACAAAACGGGGTCAATGTCCACATGGTACTAAGCCTTGACCACTTGCACATACTAAGCCTTGACCGCCTGCATATGCCATGATAACTTGGATGCATCATTAAGCTTTGCTGTGTGTTGGTTGTGGTGAACGAGGTCCCATTTTTTCATCCACGGACCCTGGATGGTGGTGTCAAAATCAGCGTCCTCTACATTCTGTAAACCAGAAAAGGGATGTAAACTCATATTTCAGCTGAATTCAAATACAAACGTGAAGTATATCAAAGTAACGTAGAACATACTGTTGGAATAAATTAAGCACGTATTTATCAAATTCCTCTATATAAAGACTTACCCTGCCCATAATGGATCAAATTTTAATAACATTACCAATACCAAAATTTAATGTGTACAAGTATACAACAGTGATCACTGATCTAGAGACCCGAAATGTATTTTCGATATTTCTCTTTACCGGAAGTAAGTCTTGTAGGTCTTTGACCGCTTCCTTTTGTTTGGCCCATCGGTCATCCCCTTCAAATCTCGTCCAATCGATCTTGTAATCCGGATCATTGGAGGATCTAAAGAGCAGATGGTCCTTCATTCCGTAAAACCCGGCTGGACGATCAGGTCTCTGCCAGCGAAGGTCGAGACTCCAACGGATCTTATTGGACATGTTGGGTAAACTGCCCAAAAAAAAAAAATCACTCACGTTAATTTGATTCGTGTTGTTGCAGATTGTAAATTTACAAACCTGTACACTGTAAATGTAATTTTAAAAAAAAATGAACTCGGACAAAATGGTATTACAGGTTTACAATTACACATGGTATATGTTGGGTAAGCTGAAAAACAAATTCACTGACGTAAAAGTGATTGGTGCACTTACATACATGTACATGTAATTCGAAAAAAGAAAAATGGAACCCAGACAAAAGGGGAAAAAAAGGTGTTGATTATAAGATTTACAATTATACATTGTATACAAAGTTACCTTCGGTGAGAGATCATATTACTCAGTAGCAGCATACCCCCGTATGGAACAGGGCATGTAATAAGGTCTTTTTCCAAATCGACCTCTGTTAAATAAATATAAATAAACACAGAATTCATATGTGATATCAAACAGAATTCATATGCGATATCAATAACCTAATTGAACGAATATTTGTCCTCTGGTCACTACTTATTATTACCCAAAGTTTTTGCCATCTCCTCCTCTTCCAGCATGACGTACCATGTTGATCCATAACAACACTGATGGCGCGCCACTTTACCAGTCTTATGGCTTCCACGTGCAACCTACAGTGTAAATACGTGTTTAAAAAAACCAAAAGGCTTTGAAAGATGAAGGTTTTTGTTAATTCTCATTTGGGCGACTACCTCTACACAACCATTGTCAGCATTGGTGTCCAGAAGAGGAATCCAAGCCGCGGGTTGTAGCACTGTGTAGGAGTCCCGATCTAAATACGCAGTGTCTGAAACAAAATTCAATTGATATAGAAATTCTGTGCATTTCTGAACGCGATATATGAACTTCTTCAATTGTCGATTTATATTATTCTGACCCATGTTTCATTTCAGGTAGTACCTTGATGCCAAGGAACGGTAGTAGCCTCGTTTTGAGGTGTCTTAGTGCGCAGGTTCCAGACGGGGTGTCCCGCAATTTCTGGACCAATCAGCTGCTCCACAACGTTTAACAAACGCTCATTGGTCCAAAGATCTTTAAATGCCTTACAATAATTTAACATACCAAATGAGAATATACCTTAGTCTCGTACGTTTTAAAGTTAAGTGTGTGACACATAAATGTGTTATTTCAAAAACTTTGTTTGTCATAAGAAAAAAACCTGAAACTTTTCCACATCGTTTTCTTTAGTACCTGTGGCAGAACTCCATATTTGTGCAGAATTATGTTGGCTCCGGGAAAGTCCTTCTCGATTTTCGTCAAACGCTCAAAAAATCCGTATTCGTTGTACAACTCTGTAAAAATATTCATTAGAGACTTTTATACCAGTACTTCTCCTTTTAATAGCACAGGTTATAGGAATATGATGTTTCATCAATTCCGATTTCTAATACTAAGAGAAAAATATAATTACCTTTAATTTTCCCCGCATTGTATAACTTTTGAGCCAGCAGGTCTACAAAACGGTCAATAGCTTTTTTACATGGTTCTAGTTCTTCTGCAGTAAAGAAATCCTTGACAATCACGTAGCCCTAAAAAAAAAGAATAACACGTCCTAAACCTTTGCTATTTCATATAACACTGTGGGTGTATCCTTTTAATAATTAACGTTATCCTAAACATTGAGACCAATCGGAAGTCCCTTAACACAATAACGTGAACCGTGTATCTTCATTTGTAAGTACAACATAGTTGAGAACTAACCCCTTCCCCATTTTTTTTAACAGAAAACTCAAATTTCTGGTTATTTTCGCAAAATCACCTTTCCTCAGGAATAGTGATGTCCGTGTATGTACCCCCCCCCCAAAAAAAATCCAAAACACAGGTTTTAGGGAAACTAACCAACCACTAGGAGTGGCTATTCTGGTGCATTGTAGCAAAAACAAATACACCATTAATTGCCACTCTTCTCCCCTGAATAGCCATGCAAGCCAATATAATTTTTTACAGCTCCAAAATTTTGCCAGTGTTCCAACGCCATTGGTTTCTGTTCTTATTCATTAACTGAGACAGATAAAAAAAAAGCCCATAGGCTGCATCGCCCACCTGAGCACTTTCCTTCAGAGAAAAGAGCAAATATTTGGGATTTACAATGTACCAATATTCAGGTGTGGACTAAAGTTAACCTCTGTCATCTTCCTATACCCATAAGTAAACATTCATGAATAAGAAAATAAGACAGAACCATATATGATAGGTTGGGGTCAGGCATTGCCTCTGGGGGCTTTTTATTATGTTCTCTAAAAATTGTCTTGATACATTAAACAAGAAAATATATGGTTGAAGGGTGGTGATCTCAATAGTTTTCAAAATATTAGACCATTTCTAAAAGGACGGGATCAGTCATGACCCCAAGGGCCCTCCACATATGTGTCAATAAACTTGTCTTAACACAAGGAGCAAAATAATATATGGTTTGAGGGTGGGGATTCCAATAGTTTTCTTCATGATATTAGACCATCTTTAATATGATGGGGTCAATTCTGACCCAACCATTCCTTCTCATGTGTCTATGACCTATTGTCTCAACACGAGGATCAAGAAAATATATGACTGAGGATGGGGATCTCAATAGATAGATCTAGACCATTATTTAAAGAGCAGGTCAGTCATGACCCCAAGAGTTCTCAACATATGTGCAAATGAACTTGTCTTAACATAAGGATCAAGAAATATATAGTTTGGGGTAGGGATCTAAATAGTTTACAAAATATTAGACCATTTTAAAAGACAGGGTAAGTCATGACTCCAAGGGCCCTCCACATGTGTCTCAATGAATTTGTCTCAACACAAGGAACAAGAAAACAGAAGTTCTTTAAAGATTTTTCCTATATATTAGCATTCGGTTCATGTGAGCTAGAAAAAAACCACCCAAAAACAAAAATGAAAAAAATAATAACCCCCCCCCCAAAAAAAACCCCAAAAAACCCCATACGTACATCATCGAAAAATTGCTTTATCATTTCATCTGGAAGTTGACCAGGTTTCCTTTCTGTGACTTTTGGTCTTGCTTTGATATTGAAAATATCTGGATTACTCTCTCCAGTGAATCCGGGAGGAATATCTGACCACGGTACAGCTGTCATATTGGCTTCTGAAAAGATAAGTTATACATTGTACGCATGTTGTGTGCGTTGGGGTAAGCCCTAAATTATATATTCAAGAAATAGCTTAAAAGAATTTTCCTACATGCCAGCATATGTAAAATTTGATCCCTTTCGGTGGCCCCTCCCTCTCCCCTGGGGTCATCATTTGAACAAACTTGAATCCCCTTTGTCCAAGAATGATTTGTACCAAGTTTGGTTGAAATTGGCCCAGTGGATTTGGAGATTTTCCTTTATAGGAACATTTAAAACTTTGATCCCCTATTGTGGCCCAAACCCACCTCCTCCGGGCATGATCTGAACAAACTGGATCTACTCTATATCAGGGAGGTTTCAGATAAATATCCTTTCTCCTGGTCTAATGGATCTTTAGATAAGCTCTCTGACCAAAGGCTGATTTGTACCAAGTTTGGTTGAAATCGGCCCAGTGGTTCTGGAGGAGATGAAAATGTGAAAAGTTTATAATGACAACGGACAAAAATTCACTTGATTCTTCGGCTCAGGCGAGCTAAAAAGAAAGAAAGAGGAGAGAGATAGAGGGGGGGGGGAGATGGAGGTGAAGGTAGAGCCCTCATCCCCCATCACCATCTGGCTCATCGAATTTTCAAGCATCACTCTGCATGCAAATCTCGCATGAACTGACATGGCTGAAGATGTAGACCTGTGAAAATATAATGTTGGGAATTTTTATTTTGGATGGAAAAAAGGTTGGTCTGTTGATCAATAATCAAGATTTCACTGTCCAGTGGGTTTCATTTCCACTAAAGAGATACTTTTTGGAAATGTAGCCCCTCCCCCTTACTCCGAAAGTTTTGCGAGATCCTCATCGTCGCGAATATTTCTCGTCGCAAACCAATCCTTTAGTTAATGTTTGTCATATATAATGAAAAAAGTTCGATCGCAAAAATTTCTATCCGCGAACTAGTTTACCTCGAGTAAATCACGAAATAAAGTTGCCGCGAATAAAAGTTGGTTTACAGTATTGGTCTAATCACGGTTTTGCCAAAGGGGGCAAAACCTTTATGGTGTCATTTTGTTTGTAGGGCCTATATATGTGTATTAACATATGCTGATGTGTTTGAATTATTCTCCATTCAGTATCTCCAACTTTCCTGGTAAACAAAATGCTAAATAGAATTGACCTTGCCAGTTTTTAATGTTGATTTTCATTAAACTTCAGTTGTTCATGGTTTTTGTAGGAAAAAAAGTGCTATTTATTGTTGGCAATTTATCAAACCAAACAACGATCCAGAAAATAACCGTTATTTTCATACAAGAAAGAGTACATGCACTTGTGGTACATGTAGTTCCAATTTCAATACAATGAATGACATGAGGTAATTTATAACTATGATATTATTGGACGTCTGGATGCTAGCACCTAACTAGAATGGATCATACTAAAGAGTACGGATGAGTGGAACGGCACTCAAGCGAGCACGCCTTCAATGAATACTCCATTGTTCATCTTCAGATAATGAACTAGTGTCACCAAAGCACATTAACTCATGGAAAGCCCTGGTGAAATCCGCTGAAACAAGATAGCATGCACCGATCCTGGATCTAGCAAATGGATTACCAGATGACACCATGCCAGTTGAGCTGTGGCCTACCACCGAAAATGTAGAAGCATTTTATCATGAAAAGGAACATCGAGACTATTATTTCCAAGACACACAAAAGAAAACAAAGGCCCATGGAAAAAGCAAGGGCACCCAGGCAAACACCATCTCAGTCAAGGTTTTGTGAGGCAAGGTGCATCTTCTATGAGAAAACCGGCAAGTACTTGAAAGGAGATGGGACTAGAGAGCCCCTGGTCCAGTGCACTGAATTACGTGTCGATAAGAAAGTTTGGAAGGCTGCTGTCAGTAAACTGGAGAACCGGGTGCTTGTCATTGTCAGCAAAGATATGGTAGCAGCAGAAGAACATTACCATCGGTCTTGCTACCATCTGTACACAAGGGATTCAAACACCACTGCTCAGGACAGTAGAAAATGTACCAGTGTTGCTAAAGTTGATACTGATGGTGAATATGAAGCTGCAAAGAAACAGTCCTACAATGACCTGTTCTATATAAGAGAGGAACTGTTTGTTAACCCTAACGTGGTGCCAATGACCAACCCCACAGCCAGACTGGTCCAGGGGATGGTAGTTTTTGGGGGCGGAAACTGAAAACCTCGACCAAGAAGCACATCCAACGCAAACTGGAAGTTGGCTTTGATAAAGCTCTGCAAATGACTCAAGATGACAACGGAAAACTACTTGTGTATCCCAACAGCCTTTCAATGCCAGAGCTTGTTAATGCATACCGAATACTCCAGACGAAGGTGCAAGTCATGGAATCAGAAAGTAGTGAGGACATCATCGACAAGGCAGCACTGCAGATGAAAGACCATGTGAAGAAGCAAAACTACAGACATGGCTACCTCAGATGTCAAAAAATATTATCATTCCTACTTCAGTGACCGAGTACCTGCACACAACTGCTGACAAGCACAACAGACCGCTTAAACCCATCTGACAGATTCCAGAGGCTTTACAGCTCGTCAGGACTTAGTATATGCCATTACAGTGTGGGCTACCTCCTACAATCAATGTACCTGCAACCCAGATGCCTACTTTGAACGAAGTGCTCAACCAGTCTATCAACACCATGCAGTCACTTGACTACTATAGCCTGTGTATTCGATCAAAGCCCTGTTTGCCAAAGGTGCTGAAGTAGTATGACAGAGCCACAGAAGTTCAAGGCCATCATTCGTAGGTTGGAAGTCTTCCACACTATATGCACTCTGTTGTGAACCATCGGGAAGACATCCCAGGATGGCGGACTGAGGGACTTCTTTGTAAAGAAGCAAGGTGTCTTTGCTGGTGGTTCTGTTGCTGTGGTGATGGATGACCACGCAGTCAGGCTACACAGATTGCTGTATGAGGCATGAATGTGACTGGCGTGGAAATGCTGCCTGCCTTGTGCCGTATGTATACATCCTCCACTACTATCTGCGACGTCAATGATCTCCACTACAACCTCCTCTATGCAAACCTGGGGGATGTGGAATCCCCACAGCTATCCCCATGTAAGGACTGTTTCCACATAAATGTACATGATCTTCTTGCAAACTACTAGACTGCAATATGGCGGCGCTGTCTTGTGAGGCAGCCTGTTATTCCAGACCCAAAATGCTGTGGGTGGACGACGAAATGATGAGGAGGCAACATTGAGTGGATGCGTAGAACACCAGCTCCAGAGGCCATGTTGCAGTTGCTATCATGCAAATGTGTCCGCGCCTGCAAACTTCCAGACTATGTGCCTGGTGAACCAGCTGAAATGCACATACATATGCAAACTTGCAGGCCTGCACAAACCAGACGGAAGATGAAAACGAAGCAGCAGCAGATGATTCGGACAAAGACGGATACTAAATATACTGTATTGTAATACTGCTATATTGATAGGCGACTACTTCGAAATGCAACAGTATGTATTACCCTACTGTATAAACTGTTCCTTGTGCTTAATGTGTATTTGAGATAGCCCATGGTAACAGGTTACTGCTTATTACTAGACTAAAATAATTCCACAAATTCGTAGTCTCAGATTTTGTTATTTATAGGGTATCATATTCAATGCCTAAAAGCTATGACTTTAGCTACTACTTTAGAATTGCTATCACAGAAAAATATCATCTACATATATGGGCATCACTAGAATTTACTACTGTATAACTTAATAGGGCGGTCGCCAGTTAAATTAAGTAGTGGCCGCCACATACATTAAGTGGCGGCCGCCATATAAATAAATATTATTTTATACCCTGGCACCTACCGGCTGTCGTACCTACCGGCAAATATACGGTCAAATTAATTTGTGGTCGCCTGGCAGCCGCCAGCCAGTTAAATTTATCTGGCGTTATTTGACGGCTACCAGATAGTAAGTGCATGGCGGTCGCCAGATAATAAGTGGAGGCTACCACATAAGTGGCGGTCGCCAGTAAAATTAAGTGGCGGCCGTCGGTTAAATTTATCTGGCGGCCGCCAGATGATAAGTGCATGGCGGCCACATAAGTTTATCTGGTAGCCGCCAGTTAAGTTATTTGGCGGTCGCCAGATATGAAGTGGCGGCCAGGAGATAATAAGTGGCTTAAGCCAGTTAAAGTAAGTGGCAGCCGCCGCATAATCGACGTTCAAATTTTTGCTGACCATTAGGTATAACTTAGTTAAGCATTCTAAACATTAAAAATGCGAATATAAAATTCAGCTCAAAACGTGTCTATGTTCGTTAAACCTTAATGGGCATTACCTGACAAGACGGCTTAAAATTTCCTGTCTTCCTCTTAATTTAACGTAATGCGGCCAACTGCTTTTCTTCGCAGAAATCTAAATGCAGAGCGCAAAAAATTTCTAGCTCTCAAGGACAGGCAGCTCCAATTTCGTAAACAACACACTTCAAGGCTGAGCGTGTGTCGCAGCCGCTATAGCAGGGGAGAACGTCACAAGCTAATGGCGGTTTTGATTGATTTTTATTGGGTTTTTTTTTAATTCTCTCTCTCTCTTTTTTTTTTTTTTTTTTTGCAAAAAGTTTACATATATGTCTTTATACGATATTTAAAATGTCAGGAACCATTTTTCTTAGCAAGGGAGAATGTCACAGCTATTTATTATAAGTTGTTATAAGTTGTTTGCAGCAAGCATTATTGCAGCAAGAGCTATATCATTTTGTAAATTCTATTGGCGTGCTTAACAATCGACTCTGTGTGTGTGTGTGTGTGTGTGT
>CAJDSM010000114.1:0-23674 GCA_903981925.1 Ostrea lurida
TGTTCTCCGCCTCTTCCATGTTCCGGAACCTTAGGTTTAAACTCCGGCCAAGTATAATGACCGAATAATTAAAAACTCTTCATATGAAAATAAAAAAGTTGAACAATTTATAGTCATATGAATACTAACATCTCTTATACGTCTTGTTTATCCTGTAGATTTAATATATAAATTCTTGCTGCAAAAGTACAGAAATATAGCATAGGGTTAAAATAATAACAACGAAAAAAGAAATGTACTTATTTATTACATAATCAGAAAATTTCTTAAGGGGAAGTAATTCCATAAAATACAACGGAAGCTTTCCTCATACACTAATATACCCATATGCACGTGGAACCAATTAAGAAAACTCCCCTTTCCACTTTTTTCTACAACGTACACTTTCCAGTCATATTCACTGTATCATTTCCCCCTACAAACTATAGTATTTTCACGCCCAAAACCACAAGCGCTTGGTCTATTTAACTTTGAAGTGATTCTTGTTGATTGGCTGATTTGGATATTGAATCACGAATCATCTTAATTTTGAATATTGAATTTCAGAATTTTGGATATTTGAGAATTAAATGCGATAGAGCTTTCTGGCTTATTCTCACAGAAGACATACATTTGCCATCCAATTTTTCAAAACATCTGTCCTATTTTTCACACCTTCCAAAATGCAAGAAATCAAGTAAGTGCACTATGATATAATAGTGATGCCAATTTCTACTGCCACTTTACAGCCATTACACACTGTACTGCAAGATAAGGCCTACGACAGGTTTAAGGTCAAAGCAGACCCAATCCCCCAGCTCCCTACGCCATCTGACGGTGCCGACTATAAAAGCACTGTTTCCAAGGACAACTCAACCTTTCGTTTCGACTTGCCTTAAGGATGTACCGCTTCGGCATTCTTCTGGCACTTTTCGTAGTGCTGCATGCAGCCAAAGGTAAATATGTACATGTTTTATGCTGAAGTGACCTCTGATCGGGATTTTGTGGAATATAAAGTTCTTAAATCTTAATTAAAAACAAAAGGGGTATCATTAATTAACTTTAATGGATTGTTGTTTGAAAACGGACATTGTGATCAAATTGAAATTGGATTGATGGATTTAAATCTAAACTAAGGTCATAGAATACCCAAGATTTTGACGTATCAAATAAAGTAGATTTTTGTGTGTGTGTTTAATTGGATTTTTTTTTTCATTCAATGTAAATCTATCATTGATACATGAATTAAACTAATGGATTGGCATTTTTGAAGGATTCTAATTGTAAGCTATATTTTTTCTGTTGGATTTTCCATTACAAAAATAGAGGTCGTTTTATTGAAATTTGTTGAGGTCATTATATGGATTTTGAGAAATATCAACCCATTTACAAACAGTATTACAATCTATAACAATTATTGTTTTACATTTTACTGAACTGTTCTAGTTGTTTACCCTGATTTGCAGATAATCATGATCTATAACCACGCAAATCCATTTTAACATTGTATAACGTCTGGACGCTTCTCAGACTTATCTCTGACCTCGTATCTGGTGTCGATATATTCCACACACGAATAAAATACGGGCAACTGCAATTCAATGATAAAAATTCGCTGGTGGCTCATGAAATAAATAAAAATCGAGAAATTATTAATTTTTTTTAAAAAGACGGCTAAGAAATGAATATCACTGAGTATGAATGCGTTTGTTTCTTGGACAAAAATTAAAATACCAACATATTTCACCTGCAACAATTTGGCATTAAGGTAGTGTTCAAATTTTACAAAGCTATTTTCAATTTCCAAAGAATGTTCATGTAACACTAAAGGAACAATAACTTTCGTATACACATTTCCTCCTTCAAATTTGAGGGGTCTCTCATAAGCCCGATAATTTTGTCAGAGAATTCTAAAAAAAAAAATCATCAACGTAACGAGTTATATCCCTTGGCAGCGAGATGGCACCGCAGGGTGCAGACATTTGTCGCAACTTGTTCCATAACATGGTATCAAACGTGTTCCATAACATGGTATCAACGTTTCCATTGAGCAATCAGATAAAAGTCATGTGATGTAATCAAAAAGACGGAGGATGATTCAGTTCACAAAGGTTACATGTCCTGTCAATTCGGTTCCTACTGTATAAATATTTAACAAACTTTTCACTATATTTACACTGGTGTTTTTTTTTTTTTCATTTCAGTGCGGAAGCAACTAGCTTCCCAACGTAAGTACTTCAATACACAATATCAATATTTAAAAAAAAAAAACATGAGAAAAAAGTATCAATGTTTAATCAACTATTATTGATTGTACAAGTCTTAAAAATTAAGCTTAAGTTAAACGAATAGCAAGCATTACCATACATGACTTACTGATCGTATAATGATATAGCATTTGCTGTTACCACATTTTATCACGTCAAACCTAGTAATGCTCACAGCTTTATTAAACATTTGCCATCAGCTCATTAACTAAATGGTGATGCTGGGTTCATTAGCAAATTCTACGGTCGCCATAATGACCTTGTTTGCGATTACAAATTATCACTAAGTCTTATGTCGACTGATTTGTTTCATACCCTTTGTTGACAGTCATAGCTCTGACCTTTCGAAGTATTTGGCCCCAGTCTTTGGCACTACATTGTTCAGTATTTGAAAGTTTTAATTTCATGTTTCGGATTTCCAACATTTTTGGTTTGAGCATCATTTGTCGAAATGAGTATCTGGTGCATCAAAATTGGTACCGTATATGAATTATATTTGACGATGGGTAATCCCGTTTACTTTATTTCGACTAAGGGCTCACGGCAGGTGTGACCAGTCAGCAGAGGATGCTTATTCCTCCATGACACCTGATCCTGCCTTCGCTTTTGTCGGAGGTCCGTGTTGCCCTACATTCTATTTTGTAGGTTTTTTGAATTATGATCACGTTTAACACGATGTTAACTTTGCCAATTTATATGATATCAAGATTCAGTTAGACAGTCCCTACACAAAGAAGGTGGTACACTTTAGTGTCACAGCAAGACAAGGTGAAATCAATACCCACCCAGTTTTGTTAGGTCAAAGGAAAGCGTAAAATAGCGGATATCGAAATGACCTTCGGCATCATTTAATGAACGTTTTCTATTGCTTTTAATCTGCTTTCTGTGGAGACGAATAAAACATTTGGTAATGAGCTATTTGATGGAATAAAATTTTGCATCGCTTATCAAATGGATGCACAAATCCTACTGTATTGCAAAGGCAAACAAAAGAATGCTTTTTTCTCTGCTGCTTTGGTGCTTATGAAATATGAACTGTGACAGAAATGCTTTTGCGGCGTTGTGTGAAGAAAAGAAGCTTCCGTGGACTGCTCATGTGCTTCATTACTGGAAATATAGTGCTTCTTTTTCAACGGTTCTCTGGCTTCAAGTGCTTTTCTGGGCAAGGATCACATCATCAAAGAACGCCATGAAATGAATTCTTATGCACATCTTGCAGAATGTATCCCCGAGGACGTGACATTTTTGGTAGATTCCTCATCATATGTAGGAGCCGATTATTACAGAATGCAACTAGACTTCATCAAAGCCACAATAAATAACTACAACATAGCTCCACAGTGCACCCGAGTAAGCGTGGTCACCTTCAGTGATGGCGCCTACAACGCATTCTACCTCAACCAGTACTCCAACAAAGCAGCACTGTTCAATGCCATTGACAACATGCAGTACAGACCGGCCGCGGCTCGGTACACCACTGAAGGCCTCAAATATATGATGGCAAACAGCTTCTCCACCTCGCATGGTGGGCGCAGCAACGTACCGCATATTGGAGTCCTCGTTTCCAATGGACCTCCAGCCAACTCGCAAGCCTTTTTACAATCGGCCCAGCAGGCAAAGGGTAGTGGTATCAAACTGTATACAGTGGGAGTCGGCACTGGTGGACCTATACAACAGTTCGCCACGGGGGCATCTTCACCCAGCAGTCGTTACTCTCTTACAGCCGATAGTTACTCGTCTCTTAACAGTCTTTCATACCCACTTGCATACCGAACAATGGGTGGTATGTAATGACCACATTCAGTATCTATCGACCTTTTATTATCTAACTCTGTTTATTTGATAACAATAATGATGTAACAATAACTCTCACTGACGCAATATCACTCAATTTTAGAAGTCCCAGCTGTGTCATCTCAGAAACAAACATGTTTACAACGGGCAGATATTGTCTTCCTTGTCGATGGTAGTGGTAGCATTGGACCAACCAATTTCAACAAACTGAAAACATTCCTAAAGGGTATCACGGGTCAACTTGACGTTGGTGCCGACAAAGTCCATGTTGGCGTCGAGCAGTTCAGCAACTATCCGTCTATTGAGTTTCCACTCAATATGCACACGACAAGTGCTAGTCTTAATACTGCTATTGACGGCATCAACTACATGAGTGGTGGGACCAACACCGGTAGCGCCATCGACTACATGTCGCAACAAATGTTCTCCCAGACAAGTGGAGCGCGTGCAAACGTCCCTAGGATCGCTGTTGTCATCACCGACGGGAAATCTTCCAGCTCTTCAGCCACCGCTACCGCAGCCGATCAAGCGCGCCAGAACCACATCTCTCTGATGGCTGTTGGCGTTGGAAATGGCGTCGACATCAATGAGCTTCACAGCATTGCCGATGATCCAGACAGTGCGAATACTTTTACAGTCAGCAGTTATGACCAGCTTAACTCCATCGCAACACAGATCATCCAGAAGGCTTGTCAAGGTAAACATCAGTATCTGCGGAGGTTTTCAAAAATAGATATATTTGTTTTGCAAAGTTTCCCATTTGTGAAAGATATTTGAATAAAGAGTATCTTTTTCATGTTGTAGTGAGAGCGACAGCTCCTCCAGTGTCCAGCACAAACTCTGGTACGTATTTTCCCTCGTTTCTTTTAAAACCTTGTGTTTAGAGTCCACGAGCCTCTTTCTTCTTCCGACACTTTCCGATAAATGCATCAATATTTTCTCCAGGAGCTACTCTCCAACCCGATCCTTGCCAAGACTCCCTCGCTGATTGCAAACGTTACGGCCAAAGCGTCTGTGTGGATTATGCTCCATGGGCCCATGACAACTGCCAACGATATTGTGGATTTTGTAACCGTAAGCTATCAACACATTAGCATGCATTTCAAAACCGTACAGAAATCAATTCCTAATAAGTTTTCTCATAGTAAATTCAATACATTTTATACTGCTTCCATTGAGCACGGTATGAAAAGAAAACTTGTATTGCTTCGCATCCACTAACCCATACACCCCAGTCAACATACTACATGTGTTTGAAACGATTGGTTCTGTATCTATTTTTAGCACTCTACACAACCGCTCCACCACCCTGTGTGGATCTTCTCTCCAACTGTCCAAACTATGGAGATTCCGTTTGTAAAAACCCTCTTTATCAAGGATGGGCGCAAGACAACTGCCGGAAGTTCTGCGGCTTCTGCAGAGCCAGCGCTGTAGGCTTTTGTAAGTGTTTGTTTCAACGCTTTTTCTAATCGTTCTAGGTTCTATTTTCACATCTGCATTAGGTTACAAGCCGATCAATACATTATGATCTTAGGTTATATAACATGAGCACTTCATACTCTAATGCATGTATACAAGTATGACAATTTGGTGATAGTGAAAGAGACTCGCAATCAGTGACCGAGTTTAAAATGATAAAGCTCTATTCAAAATATACACAATCAATACTATTTTTGTCAGATGGAAAATGCAGCTACAAAGGAAAGTCCTACAACCCCGGTGAGAAATGGGCCGATGGATGCGACTACGAATGCGTCTGTGAAGACGGTGCCAGCGGCCGATACAAATGTTACAACAAGTACGAACCCCAACATACACTTAGATTTACGTACACTATGCTACTCTAGCAGATTTCTTACAAACGTGCTTTAAAGATTATTTCCTGCATAGAACTATCCATCTTTCATTTCTTGAGATGAACCTTCGTTTCCTCTTATGAATTCATGCGTTTTAAATACGCTCATTAGAATTGGCGGTAAATGTATTCTAACAAGAACGCGTTTTTTTTTCAGATGTCCCGTTTACTACAACTTGCCCGCAGAATGCACACTTGTCCGTGACCCTCAGGAATGTTGCCAGAAACCTGTATGTAACTTCAACCAGAACCTACAAACCTTTGAGCAGACCAGCCCTGCCAAGACTGCCACTGGAGTGGGTAAGGAAGCTTAGCTAAGTTGATATATAGAGAAAATACGTTTTTAGTACTTTTTATACTTTGAAAATTCAAACTTTTCAAAAACGCAACTTTGGTATATATCCTCTCTTCACAGAGAGATATCCAATGGAGTGCGACCACGGGTACTTGAAGTTAATCTAAATTTGGTACAATGGTAAAGAGTAGGATTGTGTTTATATACACAATGCTTATCATTAACTTCCAGTATCCATGGTGCGACTTTTTTCTACCCAATATTGTAGAACCCAAAATGATAATAGTCAACATCTTCTGCTAAATGTTTTCAACAGTCATCCGTCTGCTTTCGCAATCTGAGAAACGGAACTTCCTCAAAACAGAGAATACAATTTATGATATTTTGCAGGCGTCTGTGTGTACAAGGGGAAACAATACTACGAAAGTCAATCCTGGAAGGATGGTTGTTCTTACCAGTGTACCTGCACTAATGGCAACACGGGATTATATAAATGTGAATCTCTGTAAGTATCTGTCTGTACCCGTATCTATGGCAACACAGTACTTTATAAATGCCAATCCCTGTCATACATGTCGAATGACTAAAAGTTTTTTAAATGGAGTTTAAGCCCGGGAGTTTAAGTGTCCCATCCCCGATGTCCCATCACTGTCTTCCACATCTGCTTCATACTTAGATATTTTATTGAACATGTTATTACAAACAGGATGATTTCAGCTTAGAATTCAATCGTCAACATCCCATACCTACGTAGAAATGAACATTCCATCATCACCTACATATATATGTTTCTCAACTGGTTCGATTCTCAAGAGCTTGTTCTGTGTATGATCAGTTTTAAATTCGAGGCAAACACCTTCAAGTCATGTTTTGAAGTTAGCATTTCGCAAATCGCATGGTCGTTATATAACGATCTAGTTTGTCAATACAACCTGCCATTGAGTCAAGTGTTGTACGTATGACGTGTTTCATAATTGTCTGTCCGTTTTTTACAAACCGATTTTGACTGAGGATTACTCCGTATATCTGATCCAAATATAGGGTTCACCGCTGATGTGACTGGTCGACAGGTTACTCCTCTTATAAAAGCGCTTGGTTTCATCCCAACCCTTGATTAGTATTCCGTGTAGAACTTGATTTACGAGATTGGTCACTATCAGTTATCTTTACCTTTTCATTAACAATATTTAAAATTTAATCTAGGCCTAAACCCCTTCTGAGAAATATTCAAAGAAACCAAGTTTAGCGGAACACTGAAAAGCTAATATTGTGCCTTGACATTTTTCCAGATGTCCACAATATCAGTCACTTCCGCCATATTGTCACATGGTGAAGAAGGCGGGAAAATGCTGTACTGAGCCCGTCTGCGAATTCAAGACTCAAACCGGATCATTCACCGGAACAGGATCCATCAGCGGTGTTGGTGTTGGTACGTAGGCTATTTGAAAATGTTGAATAGGACTCAGTTAATGCAGACAGGATGTGATTTATTGATATTTATTTCTAAGTAAGGATGTAAACAGCTATTTGAGGAAGAAAAAAAAAAAATCTCCTCGAATATTGTTCGGAACAGTTGGGGCCAGACATGTTCATTTTAGATATTAGATTATTTTGTGGCATCACGTCGCGGGAAAATAGATACATAAAATGTTACGTCATATATTTCACTGGAACTTGGAGGGCGATAGACTTGGCATATGTTTTGTGTAATCATATGGCCAAAATTGACCGAATTACCTAAATTATACATATTCTCATTAGAAA
This sequence comes from Ostrea lurida, assembly GCA_903981925.1. Taxonomy (NCBI): domain Eukaryota; kingdom Metazoa; phylum Mollusca; class Bivalvia; order Ostreida; family Ostreidae; genus Ostrea; species Ostrea lurida. The sequence continues at coordinate 7,955 of CAJDSM010000114.1, forward strand.
ACGGATCGAGACAGCTTAAATCACAGCAACCGATAACTGCGCATTGTTTAGCAGGGGTAGGTACATCCACCATCCAGCCCTTTACTGTCAGTAAACATTTGAGAAAACAAGCTTTTATTATTGAGATACGTTGATTGTTCTTTCAGGGCATCTGATATTGTGAGATGACCAATAGTTTTTGTCATAAATGTATTCAATGACTGTTAAACTCGTTTAATTAATTTTTTTTAGGAAAAACGCCCACCACCCCGCCACCCTGTGTCGATCAGCTCTCTAACTGTGAGAGATATGGAACAGATGTGTGTACAGGGTTTACCTCGTGGGCCACCGTCAACTGCAGGAAATATTGCAATCTGTGTGGTATGTAGACATTTTATACGAGTGTAGCGGTCAGCCGGGCTCGATTTCCGGTGGCCAGTTAGCTCAGTTCCTGACTAGAGATTCAGGGGGCCCGGGTTCGAATCCCGGTCTGGTCCATTGCATTTTCTCCCTTCCTGTTACATTTTGATTAAGTGTCGTAGACCACCCCTGGAATAGCAGGTGAAAGTCCTGCCAGGGGCAAAAAACCTAGGTTGTGTATCTTCGGGGACGAAGACAATTTAGGAGGGAGGAGTGTAGCGGTCAGCTGGGTTCGAACTCCGGTGGCCAGATAGCTCAGTTGGTAGAGCACCCGACTAAAGATTCAGAGGGCCTGGGTTTAAATCCCGGTCTGGTCCATTGCATTTTCTCCCTTCCTGTTACACATGTTTTAATGTGATGGGAATTTGAGCACCTATAGTTTATAGTATGGTACAGAGTCAGACCAGTAACTAATGGCTAAGTAACTAACGGCTATGACCTTGTTCAAATAAGTCCCTGACTCTTGAGATTCCAGGTCAGTGTTTTTTTTGGGGCCGATATTCGGCCCCAGTCCCAATCCTAAATTTCCTAATATTTTCCCAATTTGAGGGGGGAAATTTCCCAATTGTAAACCCCCCCCCCCCCCCAAAAAAAAATATTCGAGTTATCTAAATGCCTCAACTCCATTCGTAACTACTCGGCCATTTTCGTAAGAAAATTATTTAAGTAAAAAAAAAAATAAAGTGTGTTTTCCGATTACATCTCAAAATAATGTTGCTTTTTATTTTTTATTCAGTAAATATTTGCCTTGCCTCACCAGGAACGAAGTGTATTCATAATGAATATGTTGTGTGTACTGATATGATATCGAGTGTTCAGTATGTGATTAAAAGTAAATTGAAGCAAAAAAATTACATTTGACAACTGATTTACCCTATTAAAAAGTGTTTAATACACGAGTCTGTCATCGGAAAGCATGAAGGACGCCATTATGGAAATATGAATATCGAGCCCGAACTTATTAGAGATCGAAAAATGAAGTGTACGGGAATGAGGACTGAAATCGATTCTAAGAAACTGACACCTTGAATGAAGAGTGGCTCAGAATCAGATAAAAGTGAAAATGAGACCAATAGTTCTGCCCCTGTACCAGATTCGCGATTGTTTGCCCCTGTGAAATATAAAGTAGGTTTAAATGGCTTTACTTCAGTGTTATGAATTTTCCCAATTTTCTTGTTTACCCAATTGAAAGGGCCCCAGCCCCCAGTCCCAAATTAGTGGGGAAAAAACACTGCAGGTTCCACTCCTGTTTAGTCTGTTGTATTTTTCCTGTCCTGTTACATTTGGAGCGGTAGGCCAGCCCCTATAACTTAACAATTAGTTAAAACTGCCACATGGTTGATGTGAAGAAAAGGGAGGAAGGGTGGGGGGGGGGCGGATATGGAGGGAGGACATGTTTGTCATTACTGTTGGCCATTCCAGATAACTCAGTCTCAGATGGCACCTGACTATAGAGATTCAGGGAGCCTTGATTGAATTTCCAATCTTTGACTGGGTTACACAACATGCATCGGGCTAAATCTTCCTCTCTGTTATAATGAACTTCCATTGCATGATGGATTAATTAATTTTCAAAAAAGTTTTTAAATTTCTGGACTAAAATGCAACCCTTGTTTATAAGTAGGGGTTTCCCTCGTTAAATTTATTTTGTCTTTGGACCTGTTCATTACAATAAGTTGTCTTCTGCTTACTAGTCATTAGTACATGTAATTGTATATAATTTTATGAATTGGAAAATATTGCAGGACCAATATTATTATGATATTTTATCGATCTTATTTCAGATGTAAAACCAACTCCCGGAACCACAGGTGAGTTGATGATATAATTATACATACAGATCTTCAGCGCAGATTCGACAGAGAAATTATGATGCAATATGATGTTCTACTGAGTGCACTGCAGCATGTACTTACAACTAAGTTCTATTTTTAGACCGTTGCATGTATCAGGGCCAGGCCTACAGTGAAGGACAGGGATGGAAGGTCAGCTGCGACACAGAGTGTGTCTGCGAGAACGCTATTTATGGATACTACCGATGCACCAATACGTAAGTTCAAGCAAATGATTTGTAGTGCAGGAACATCATGCAATTATCCAATTTTCCTTGTATACACTAGAAAAATGAAATTAGGCTACAGGAATGCTTTTAAAAGGACACCATTTTTGAACATGCATATAATATTTTATATGTTTTAGTTGCCCAACTTACAACAACTTGCAAAAAGGTTGCTATGAAGTGAAGAAAGCAGGACAGTGCTGTCCAGTGGTAGAGTGTGAGAATGGAGTTTTACTGACGTCAACCAACAACTTAGGAACCATCGGCAGCGGTGGTCTCATCAACGTGGTCTACCCACCTGTCCCCCAGGCCGTCCCTACCCTCCCCACAGGCGGCCAGCCTGTCCCCGGAACAGGAGGAACTGGATTTGTGGCTCCCTCCCTCAGTACGCCAAAATTACTGATCGATATTCATTACTGTAAAACGAGAATATTTGGCACAAACATATTTTAGTGCAATCAGCAATGAAAACCTTTTGTCGCAAACTTATTTTAGCGCAATAGTACCACCTGGTCAATAATTTAATGTCAATGAAAACCTTTTAGCATATATACTATTTAATTTAGCGTAATCGTACCTCTGCGCTAAAGGGGCTAAAATAAATAGTGCGCTAAATATTCTCATTTTACAGTATATCATGAACAACACAAACTTATGATGTTTTGAGTATCTGTAACAATGCATATACGTTTTTTTCCCCCTTGATTTCCATCATCAAGAAACAGTTTTAATGTAAATTCTTTTTAAATAGAGCTTATTTATTTAGAATGCTGAATCCAGGAAGTTTATTACTTGAGGATGTATTAAAGTTTGCACAATTTTTTTTTCATTTCAGAGGGTTGTCTATACAAAGGAGAAATGTACATCCAGGATCAGACCTGGCAAGATGGATGCAAATACACCTGTCAGTGCCAAGACGCAAGCACAGGATTGTACAGATGCAATGAGAGGTCCACTGATTTCATTCAATTGTTACATTTGGAAAAAACACCCATTTTCTTTTTAAAATTTGGATATTAAATTAGGTTATAATTTATGAGATGCCAAGGAATAAGGCAATGCCATTTATAATTCTTTGAAGGGACAGTCTACTTTCTGATAGGATTGTAACTGTTAGTCGAATTACTTGAACCTTAGTTGATTTTGTATCAATTTCTGTACGATTTATCAACAGATGCCCCACTTACTTGAACCTACCAGCAGCATGCACCTTTGAGACTGATTCCAATGATGACTGTTGTCAGAAACCCAAATGTCCGGATCCCAACACTCCCATTGTCCCGACCTTTGGTCAGAGTAACATCGGACACGGCGTGATTCAGCCCCCCAGTATTACTGACCTGTATCAGAACTACAGCCCCGTCCCGTACACGGTCATCTACAACACCGCCTCCACCACACGCTCCCCCGCCACCAGCCGGCCTGGGGGTGTGGGTAAGTGACTCACTCAGTAACTTCTAGTTAATATCATTACGAAAATATGATGTAGAAATTTAAAGCAAAATCCAGTATTCGTTATTTACATTTTATGAACAATCAACATGCACCATTTTTTGATGTCTATACTTTCTATTTAAGAGGAATTGAAGATAATATGCAATGTAAATGCTGTTAGTTTTAGGTGCATACTTTTTTTTTTTTTTTTTTACAGGATATTGTCTAAGAAATGGACAGAAACATCTTCAGGGTGAGCAGTGGAACGAGGGTTGTGATTACATCTGTACGTGCGAAGATGCCTCCACTGGAAAATGGAAGTGTACACAAAGGTAGGGAACATTTCCACTCTATAAGATTAACTATGAAGCTTCCAGCTACAGCAGAACAACAAGAAGAAAATTATCTTTGTATTTATCTATTTATATGTAATAATTGGGTAATAGTATATTTTTCATTTCAATTGTGCCAGTATTTTAGAGATTAAGGGTTGGATTTCAATTTTGACATTAATACATGAGGGCATGAACTGAGATCCTTTACATTAATATCATACGTCAGGAAGCAAGCTAGCACTTTATGAAATGTGTGCTAGTTATGCGCTCATGTATTTTAAAACTGAAATAAATTTTATATTTATATTTTACTCTCATTCTGTCGGAATTTTTCCGACCGTTCAAATAGTCATACTATATTAATCAAGATTCTTCAGCACAGTGGTCACATTTCTAAGTCAATATGGCTACCGTTTAAATTTCTAAGCAAATGGGCTACGTTTTAATTTCTAAGGAAATGGCTACCGATTTGTAAATTTTGTAAAGACAGATCAAAGGTAAAACTGGAGATGTAGAAAAATGTGAACTATGCAGTCTACATCAACAAAGGTGTTTGGTGAAATGGATTTTTTTTGTATGTATTGATTGATGAAATGCGTTTGTTTTTTTATGTATTGATTGGTGAAATGGATTTTTTTGTAAATTGCTGTGAATTTTAATAGATGTCGTGTCTACTCCAACCTGCCCAAGCCTTACTGCTACTTGGTCCAGGACCCTAATGATGCCTGTTGCCAAAAACCAGAGTGCAACTTCAACGCCGTCACCACGATATTCAACGGCTCGGTCAGTCCAGTCCAGACCGTCACCCAGCGTCCCACCACCACACCACGCCCCACTACCCCCAAACCTCGTCAGTATCTCCAGACAGCTGTATAAGCTTATTAGGGCCCCACATCGATAGATGCAGCGCCCTATAGTTTTCACTTTGTCCGTCAACAATTTTTTGTGAACACTAAAACTCAAAACCAATACATTGTACATAGCTAACTTTTGCACAGTATGTAGATGTGCATATTGCAATTTGGTTTTATAGGGGCCAATATTTTGGGGAAAACTTCATTTTTCGATGAAAATTCACAGATTTTGCAAATCATATTTTGTGAACACTATAATTCAAAATCTATAAATGGTACTTCACTGAATTTTTGCAAACTTGTTAACACCATATGCAGATGTATGTAATTAAAACATTTGCCTCAGTGGGGCCCTTGCTGACTTTGTCAGTGTTCTAGTTAAACCTGTATGAAAATTATACTGAAACAATAACAGTCTGCTCAGTTCTGCAAGTAGTGTGCATTTGAAGCATTAATGAATTAATAAATTGAAGCGATACATGTTGCACTCTAAAGCTTTCATTTAAAACACATTTGAAATTTACAGATTTGTGCGTTTACAACGGAAAACAGTACAGCCAAGGTCAGGTGTGGTTTGATGGGTGTAACTATAAGTGTACCTGTGACGATGCTTATGGTGGAATCTACCGATGTGTCAACAGGTATGTTACAGTACTCATACAGAAGATAGTTTGGAATCGGTATATATTTCATGGGAAGTTCACTCATACAGGGAACCTCTATCCCCCCTTATAAATTTAAACCTGAATGAAAAGCACAATTTCAGTGGTCCTTTAAGGTGGAATATGCTACACCAGAGAAATTTCACGGGGATGAAAAATAGAGGATATGTTAAGCAATATTTTGAAAAGAAAAAGTTTCAAATTCACTCAATTTTGTCAAAAAATGCAGTTTTAGTAGAAAGCAATTTCCAAAAAATTAAAACCCCTGCTGGAATCAAACCTGCGATCTGCAGTTAAGATGGTAGCATGCTAACTTACTGAGCTAGTCAGCTAGGCATTTAATTTTGAAATGAATTGATATATAATCCTGCTAATGATATTTTCATCCATATTTCGAAAGGAAGTCAGCCATTATGACGATGTAGAGATCCCTCTTAATGGGCAGAATGCCAACAGCTATCAGGCTGTATTATTACAAATATTTCATTAAGGTGGCCCACTACATCTGGGAAAAGTTTCTTAAAACAGCACCATATCTCTAATTATGAAAGATATGATGATATAAAATAATTATACATGTGAAAGAGTGGAAATATGAAATTTGAATACAAAAATCCTGATTTTGGAAAATTTCTCGCAATAAATATGAACAAAAGTTCCTGGCGGATTCGAAATCGGGACCTGTGGTTTAACAAACCCGATGCTTTACCTACTGAGCTATGAAGTTATAACTTATAAGTTCAAATTGATCGAAACAAGCTATTTCACAAGCTATTTAAATCGCCATCTTGTGACGTTGTGTTATAAAGAGTATAAGCTTTAGTAGTGGGCTACTTTAAACATTGCAGTCATATTTTGTGGGTAATATTCCGGTTGGATGATATTTAATTCATTTTTAATTTGATAAATGAAAGCAGCAAGAAATTTGTTTTCCTGTGAAATTGTACTGTGTTTCATTGCTTTGAAAGCAAAAGTAAAATCAGTCGACAGCTGCCACAGTATATATTCCTATTAAAAATGCTTTTTCCAAAACGTTTGTGCTGTTAAATTATATCTTAAATAGGTTATTTACACGTGAGGGAAATTTACATTAATTACAAAGTCACGTGATGAGTGTGTAAAATTCTTCCCCCCTCGTGTATATATATAGTTATGAATATCTGATATATATCAAATAAAGTTATTGCGTATTTTTCACCCATGTGTAATGTTGGAAATGGAAAAATGCGTACTTAACCCCCAACCTAAATAGCCACTTTTACAGCATTTCAATAGAATTTGAGGAAATGAAAGTACAGTCGAACCTCGTTATCTTGGAACTTGATGGGACCAAGAAAAAAGTTCAAGATATCCGTGAATTTGAGATATCGAGGGTAAAAATACTAAGAAAATAGGTGGTTGGGACCTCCAAATCAGTTCGACATAACCATGGTATTCAAGATATCCGTGTTCGAGATATGCGGAAGTTCGACTGTATGTACAAGGGTATGTAAGTGTAGATATTATTCACCACGTTCAAAATCCATTCATTTTGAATGTTTCGGTTCCAGATGTCCCGTGTATCAAAAACGTCCCAGATGTTTGTACCATGGTTCCTGACCAAAGGACCCTACTTGTTGCCAAATGCCAAAAATGCGACTTTCAACCCGTCACCAACACGATTCCCGGACAAGGACAGTTGTCCTCGACTCTGGCTCCCGGGGTCTACCAAGGAACCGGACCAGGAGTCAACATCGGTAACGTAATCCTAATTCATGTTGATCAAAGTGATTCTTCACAATTCAATATATTTATTTGTAGATATGAGAGATGATATGATATATGTGACAAATTTATCATCATGATGATGGATGACTGATTATTTGTTTGTGTTAGTACTACTGGTAAAGTGTTGTACATTTTGATTTCTGTTTCAGTTACTGTATGTACAAAGAAAACAGTACCAGCAGGGACAGACCTGGATGAATGGCTGTGATTTCCACTGCGATGTAAAGACCAAAACACAGGACGATATGTCTGCTCAGATTTGTAAGTACTTATCAAGAGAGCATATTAGGTTGTAATATGTTGTGTTTCAATTAATTTTAGAAACATATGTACTTTTCAAATTTCTTTGAAAGTGGGTCAAACCAATATAAATGTCATGTAAATCATAATTCTGATAATACAGATGTTCGTCCTGATATTTCAGGTGCCCATGGTAATGTCTCGTAGATCGTGATTCCATTAACATAAATGTACATTGAGTTCTGATATTTCAAATGCCCACGATAATATCGTGTAGATCATGATTCTGCTAACGCAGAAGTTCATCCTGATATTTCAGGTGCCACGGTAAAGATGCGTAGATCATGATTCCGTTAGCGTAAATGTTTGTCCTGATATTTCAGGTGCCCACGGTAATGTCGTGTAGATCATGATTCCGCTAACGTAAATGTTCGTCCTGATATTTCAGGTGCCCACGGTACAGCGATTTACCCGCCCAGTGCAGGCTGATCTCGGACTTCAGAAACCCATGCTGCAAGGTGCCAGACTGTGGATTCCAGGGAGTGACGTCATCCATTACAGGACAAATCACCCTGGCTCCCTCACTGCCGGGACAACCTACCCCGTCTCCAAACCCTCTCAATCCTAACCCAACGCCAGGCATGGGAGTGCCAGTTTTGAGTTAGTTGGAATTCAGTCTTTTTCAGTCTTATGTTGTAGTACTACTATAAAGATGGTTTTTAAAAGAAAGGAAAATATTTATAGTGAATTCAATCGGAAGTGCTAGAGTAGCATTTGTCACAGCTTTTAAGGTCACCTGTCACTCGGTTGATGTATATACAGTTATCTGCCCTTGTCTGTCATTACTCGTAAATATCTTTGACCTTTTTTTTTTTTAAATCACATACTGACACATAGCCAATATTCACCAAAAAATTGCTGTGTCTTCTGGGGTTGGGGAATAGAAATTGTGAGTTTTGTTGTCCCAGTGTACAAAATTTAGGGGGGGGGGGAGGGGGGAAATGACCAACTGAAGAAAAAAATGTCAGCCCTGCTAAAAACCAACAGTTGTTGCATATAATTAATATCTCAGGCATTTGGAAGATGGAGTTATCTATAAATTCCCCTCTTTCCCCCCCCCCCCCCCCCAATTTGAATTTTTACAACTTCATTTATACAGACATCAACAGACACTGCCTCCACACTGGAGCATAACATAGCCTTCACTCCCATGTTTATAATCGCCACATTTGATTTGACCATTCATGCTGATGCCAAGTAACATTTGTGACCTTGAACCAAGGTCAAGATTGCTATTCATGTAAAGAAATATTACTCTAGATTACAGCTTGATAATGAAGAGATTTAGCAGTTTACACTCAGCACAAAGGTTGCTTAAAATTGGAATCAGAAGAAATGATTTTCATTTTTGACCACGAGGACATCCATTTCTCCAAGCTTGATTTAAAGCTATATATACTTGTAGCATGCACACAAAAGGCTTCTGATTCATGTTCTGTTGTATGACGGTAATACAAGAGGAGCTTCTTGTTTCAGTATAATAGTTCTTACTGTATGACCGATTATAGTTTCACACTTGCTGTATAACAGAAGTAATGTGTTTTAGAGATGATTTAGTATAAGGGACTGTTGGCTGTTTCAGACTACTGTTTGTACAAAGGAGTCAAGTACTACCAGGGACAGTCGTGGGACGATGGCTGTGACAAGAAATGTCTGTGTGACCGCGCCTCTCAGGGGCTCTACACCTGTAATGACAGGTAATTAATATCAAAATTACTACATCATGAAACTGGAAAATCTTGATTTTTCAGAGTAGAGACATTTTGAGTTGTCAAACTGTATAAATGGACATCAACGTAGATGTTTCACATGATAAAAGCAGGCCCTGATATCCAACCAATGCATTATAAATTTTAGTGTAACATTTTGCACAAGTTTCTTTTTATAGAGCTTTCTGTTGAATTTTTAGATGTCCGAGGTACACTCAGGCTCTGCCCAAGGAGTGCCGAATGGTGACGTCTGCCACAGACGCCTGTTGTCAGGAACCCCGCTGTGACATCCCCGCCCTGCTCTCTAACATCACAGGAACTATATCCCCCGGCATGATTCCCACACTGGCGCCACCTGGTGTCATCTCAGGAAATGCCAATACCCCCACACCAATGCCACAAGCTCCAGGACAGACCACTCTAGCTCCTAAACCCCTCAGTAAGGAATCAGTTTCTTCCGGGACTAGAAATATGTTATTTTTATTCACTGGTCACTTATTGTATCAGCTTAAATCTTTATTGGTGATGGAGAATTTTTACTGTATGTGTGGACCATTAGATGGACCAAATTCCTCAGCTGAATAACAGTGGAAAACTTTCATGATTATAGATTATCTAAACTAGCATCACCAGCAGGTTTAAACGAGTGTTGTGATCTTGCAATTCTTTTCCATGTTTTTTACATAAATGTTGGCCATTTTTGTTCTTGTCATTTGTGTAAACAGTGTCACAGGTTCTAAGAAATCTGGGAATGTTCTGCTTTATACAATAATTCACTCTTTAAGAAACATTCGTGAATTTATTGACAATGTGTTATTGTTACTTCATGTACAGCTTAACTAAAACTGAAATCAAGAAATAATTTTGCATTCAGTAAAAACCTGGATTCACACATGCATCTAATTAACTAGCCTAATCATTGAGGAACCCCAAGAGTACATGCCCTTTACAAAGCACTAGCTCAAATTCATAATTTACTCGGGGCCCAAGACCATTTGTTTACTTTCTTTCAAGACTCCATAAACTTTAAACAAAAATAAGTGGTAGCAGTCAAGTTCAAATACAATATATATATTTTCTCCAGGGACATTTAATGTAGTGCTGGTGATTATACAAATTGAGATGCTTTGATGTGCTTTTTGTGTTGTTTAGACTTCTGTGTGTACAAAGGCCTTCAGTACGCTGCGGGAGCCAGGTGGGACGACGGCTGTGACTACACATGTGTCTGCACAGATGGAGCCACTGGACATTACGACTGTACAGAGAAGTAAGAATTTCAGAATGCAATCATATATATATATTTGAATTAGAAAGCGTAAGTTTTTAGGTGTAGCCGTTAGGTTGAGATTCGATAATGAAGTGTGTCTGTATACATCGTGTATATAATTGGCAAAAATATTTGGTAACAAATTTCAGAAATTATGTTTGCTGCATGTATTAAGGTTTTACTGTGTTATAATTTTCAAGTTTGCCGGAGATTGAACTGATGTTGCCTTTTTCCAAACTATACTATAGTAATCCACGTAGCGGATTCATAATCTGTATAATCCACATAGCAGATTATCTGTATAATCCATGTAGCAGATTATCTGTATGTTCTATTCCCAATATCTCCTGTAAACTTGAAAATTATAACAGTCATTTCTTATAATTAAAATTTCCAATGACTATTTTGAAGTCATAGACTTTATTTCGAAGTTCTGAACAACAAAACAAATGTCAAAGCTCATGTCGTAGGAATTTAGCTTCAAATGACATCATAATTTTTCTGTGACATGTAGAACTAGCTGTGACTTGGCTTCAACTGATGTCATAATAATGATTCGATCATTTGTCTGTGATGTATAGAATTAGGATGTACAAAGTTCAGTCTATATGATAGGAACTGTAAAATTTGGGTTTACATGGGTATGAATATAACCTAAACAAATTTTCATAGAATTGATCTAGGGAGACCGTGTGCAAAATTTAAGAATAGTAAAATATGCAATACAACAGACAGGCTTATAATGAATTGATGCTTACAACTAGGTGGTAGCTTTAGAATATGCTTTGAAATAATGAATTACGCTTATAATGAATCAAAGTTGTCCCCAGCACTTTATTATGAGTGCATTTCACTGTAGTATTTAACAAAGTACAGGATTTGATGTGAAAATCTTCTTTATACATATTTACCAGTTCGTTATCCTGCAAATGTCCTCGTTATAGGTGCATGGAAAATAACCCCAATATACCAAAGGTTTTGTATTCATATCTGTGTGCCTCAATTACTAGCTTATAAGAATTGCAGCTAAGACAATTATTTTCAAGTCAGTTTAAGGTGAATTTGTACCTTATATATATCTGGTGAGAGATTGTATCATGTTAATGCAAACAATTAATGCAAATATAGTTTCTTTTGAAAGTGAAAGTAGATAAGTGACAAGAAGAATAGTGATAAAGTATATGTACTACATGTACTGGTCAGAGTAACCAATTTATCATAAACACCTACATTATTTTTCCAGATGCCCAAAATACGGCCAGTTACCTCGTGAATGCTACCTCACTAAAGATCCTGCCAATCCTTGCTGCCAGAAACCCGAGTGTCGTTTTCCACCCCTTCCCCCCCACCCCAAAAAAGAACCCGCCTGTTACTGATTCACTCAGCCCCTCCTACCACCAAGGCTCCACGGCCAGGGTTCACCAATGCTCCTACCCCCCAACCCTCAGGACAGCCAAATCCCAACCCCTATCCAACTCCACTCCTGCCTAAAGGTTTGTACCACAGTGAAGAAGATATCTTAGTGTTTGTGTTCAGGAGTAGGATGGAAAGGGGAAACCCTTGTAAAAGAATTTCACACAAAGTTATTCATGAAAAAGCAAATAATTTCCCATTTGTTTTAAAAAATGAAATGTGCATGTATGTGTTCCTGAAAAGCAATCTAGAATAAAGGAGGACACAGATTTTTAATTATATGGTGTACGTGAAAAAAAATAATGCTATGCATAAATGTATTATCAAGGATGGAACCACCTCTAGTAAAAAGATATATGTATGTTCCAGTCTTGAATTTGTTAAAATTCTTCTGAATTAATCATTTGGCACAGTAGGGAAGGTCTGGCTGACGATTTGCAATGGATGAAGTAAGAAAATGACTCTGTTTCAAAAGCTGTGTGTGTCCTACAAGGAAAGAGCTACACCCAAGGCCAGCAGTGGTTTGATGACTGTGACTACACATGTACATGTGAAAACGCTATGCAGGGCATTTACAGATGCAGCAGAAGGTGATGAACCACTCTAATGCATAGTACTGATATATTCCTCATTAGCGACTTAGTACGGCACTGAAATAGAAAGTTGAAAATAGAAAATATAGTAATCCATTTGATAGCGTTTTAATATTATATCTTCAGTCTTTGCGAAAAATCACTATACCAATGCCCGAGCTACTAGATTTCAGCCAGGCTAGTAAATTCCAAGTATTTACTGGCCCTATGGGCTAGTAAAAAATACGAATTAAGTTTGGTACAAACTGTCTTTAGATATCATTGAATTTGAAGTTTTTAAAATGCTTCAGTCAGTGACTCTATTTTAAATCTTTGATGAGCGCTCCAATGTCATAACGGTGACTAAGTAAAACTAAACATTTAAACTTTGAACGCTTTTGAAAAATTGAATTCAAGGGCAGAGTTGGAATAGTAGATTCTTTCCTGAGCTATTGAATTTTGTGAATCTACTAGACCTACTGGCTAGTGAGTTCAAAAAGTTTTGGCAAAGACTGGATCTTAGGAATTAAAGTTCTTGCACACAAAAGTTTAGATTCCAGGAAGGTTTGAATGCAAACAGAGTATGGAACAGGATACTTTAGAGTTGTGTTTTATATTCACAGATGCACTGAATACCCCAAAATGACCCCAGGCTGTAGCCTTGTTGAGCCGACCTAAAGTGATCACTCTGCTGCAAAGTACCAGTGCAGATTCCACCAAGTACAGCAACCAGACAGGCTTCATTGACATCCCACTCCTCCATCCGGAGTTATCACAGGAGGATCCGTCACAAAGGTAATTCATTGACATCCCACTCCTCCACCCGGAGTTATCACAGGATGCTCCGTCACAAAGGTAATTCATTGACATCCCCACTCCTCCACCCGGAGTTATTCACAGGATGCTCCGTCACAAAAGGTAATTCATTGACATCCCCACTCCTCCACCCGGAGTTATCACAGGATGCCTCCGTCACAAAGGTAATTCATTGACATCCCCACTCCTCCATTCCGGAGTTATCACAGGAGGATCTGTCACAAAAGGTAACTCATTGACCCCCACTCCCTCCATCCGGTATCACAGGAGGTCCGTCACAAAGGTAATTCATTGAACATCCCCACTCCTCCACCCGGAGTTTATCACCAGGATGCTCCGATCACAAGGTAATTCATTGACATCCCCACTCCTCCACCCGGAGTTATACAGGAGTGCTCCGTCACAAAGGTAATTCATTGACATCCCCACTCCTCCACCCGGAGTTATCACAGGATCTCCGTCACAAAGGTAATTCATTGACATCCCCACTCCTCCACCCGGAGTTATCACAGGATGCTCCGTCACAAAGGTAATTCATTGACATCCCACTCCTCCACCCGGAGTTATCACAGGAAAGGATCCGTCACAAAGGTAACTCATTGACATCCCCACCCGGAGTTATCACAGGAGGCTCTGTCACAAGGGTATTCATTGACATCCCCACTCCTCCATCCGGAGTTATGACGAGGCCTCCGTCACAAAGTAATCCATTATCTTAGGTATTTCAAAGACATTCCAACAAAATCATGATCACTGCAGTATTGGACTGGACTCTGGTAGCTTTACAGTGCATTTAGTGCTTACAACGTGCTTGGTGTGTAAATGATATTGCACTGCTGTTGTATCACTTAACTGCATGCCTTGTGGTAATGGATAGAATTGTACTGCTGTCTTACACTTACTATATCCTTTAATCCAGATCTGATTATTTTCATTTTCTGTTGCAGGCCCCCACTCCTCAGCCAACCCTGGCCCCTGGACAGCAACCCTCCCCTGGGTCACCAATCCCTGGATCTACACCAGTGCCCGTCCGTAAGTTGACAACTGCTGCCCCAAATAGACATACACTGGTCAGCTTAATGTTAATTCTACCTTGTGTACATATTCCTGTACATTGTATCCAGTATTAACTTGTAGATATGAACTAAAAGTACATGTAGTTGATCTTTATGATCTGGTATAACTAGGCTCGGACATTCTAAGTCTCTCTTTCAAATCTGAATGTAGTGATCAAATCGACTGCTGTGATCTTATTGAAGAATAACTTATTTCAGCCAGTAATTTACAGTAGAGTATGATTATCATTACATAGAGTTAGTTTAGGGGACTAGATATATATCTATTGTTTTCTATTTATAGCTGTTTGTGTGTACAAGGGAAGCCAGTACACCCAGGGTCAGAGATGGCAGGATGGTTGTGACTTCAACTGTGAATGTACAAATGCCCAGACAGGATACTACAGATGTACTGAAATGTAGGTTACAAGCTTTTGTGCAGGATTAAAAATACAGTCAAACCTCGTTATCTCGAACTTGATGGGACTGAGAAAAATATATATTCGAGATATCCAAGGATTTGAGATATCGAGGGTAAAATACTTAAAGAATTTGATAGTGCTTGGGACTTCCAAATCACTTCGACATATCCATGATATGATCCAGATGTTGTACCTACCACCCTTACAATATTTTATCAAAGAATGCTCAATATTAAAGGAGGATTTTTAACATCTATCTAATGAACACATGTTGGAATGGCCATTTTAGGTTGAAATAAAATGATTCACTGAACTGTAAACTTATTTGATACTTAATTTTTTCAGGTGTCCTAAATACAACGGACTTCCAAAGCAATGCCAGCTGATCACAGATGTTAACAAGCCCTGTTGTAAGAAGCCTTACTGTAACTTCCAGGGAGTAACTCTCAATGTCACCGGGACCCCAGCTCCCAACATGGGAACCACACTGGCCCCTAATCCCCTTAACCCCGGCGGACCCACACTGTTCCCAACTCCAACTCCTCCAGGTAAGTGTGTGTTGTCTTCTTTCAGTGATAATTTTTGTGGTGTCACATGACTATTCCATCTTATTTCTGTGAAGAGTATGATTGAAATCGTCACAAGTACAATTGAAT
>CAJDSM010000114.1:29304-46948 GCA_903981925.1 Ostrea lurida
CATCTTAGATTGTCAGATGGGAGATCTTTAGAGGCATGTGTGCTTGTATTAGCTGAAGTGTTGAGAGGGAAAATATATTTGCAAGGTCCTGCACGAAATACAGAAATACACAAATGACATAAGCATGTTGCTCAAAATTTTTGCAAGTAGGGAAACAAGATTTTGTATAGATTGTGAATGAATGTTGTGAGTGATTTTAACTTTGAACAGATCTATGGTATTTCTGCGGGTTTGTACTTAAAGCATTTGATCTTTCTAATAATCTCCCCTCCCCCCAACCTCGAGAGCTCCTCAACTCATATTTGATGTACTTGACAGGTGTGACCCCTACCCCCAGACCAGGCCAGACCCCTGTACCCAACCCAGTTCCTGTCTGTGTGTACAAAGGCGTGCAGTACACTCAGGGACAGAGGTGGGATGATGGGTGCCAGTACAAGTGTGAATGTATCGATGCTAACGCTGGAAAGTACAGGTGCACCAAGAGGTGAGTATCAAAACTAAGGAATTCTATGGAATCATCATTGTTCGTGGGGGATCAATGTTCGTGGATTTCGTGGGTCACTCTTACCCACGAATTTACGTCCCCATGAACATGTTTTATTTTCCTTTTAACCTTAATAGATATTATGCCATTACACATGAAATTACGTCCCCACGAACCAGCAAAATTTTGGTTACCCACGAACATTGGCCTCCACGAATTAAAATGATTCCACAGTACTGGAGAAAGTTATGCTTTTGCTCTGAAAGAGTAAATTGAAAACTAGGTAAAAGAAAACATAGGCTTCAGCCCGGTGGGGCATAAATATTGCTCTGCAATACTTGAATATAACACTTGGTTTAAAATTTGTTACATGTGTATGCAGCTTCACTTGTGTCTATCAAAACTTTTTTTCTAAAATATGTATTATTAAGGCATTGTTTCTTTAAAACCTTTTACTTTAACAATAGTTTATGAATTTAGAATTGTACATGAACTTAGTACTACATACTTTAATACCTTGTACATGCTTACATACTTACATTGTAGATGTGGAAAGTTCCCAAGCTTGCCCTCGACCTGCTCCCTGGTCAACGATCCTAAAGACCAGTGTTGTAGAGTTCCTTTCTGCCAGCCCAATCCAGTGCACATGGCCACTCCTGCACCCAACCCAAATCCTCAGTCAGGGACAACCTTAGCCCCAGGAATCAACCCAACACTGACCCCTAATCCTAATCCAAATCCAAACCCTACCCCCAACCCCAATCCCAATCCCATCGGACCAACACCAGCACCCAAGCCAAAGAGTAAGTGAGATTGAAGAAGTTGTACCCAATTTTTTGCTACATATTAATAAACAACAAATTTCTTTTTATTAGTGGAGGTGGATAAATATACAAACATAGACCCATCATATGTATATTGTAGCACTGTGTAGTCAAGTAAACCATTTAATAATGTATACATAATGTACGATCAAAATGTAATTTGGCAGTAAATAACATTAAATTTTGAATTAATTTTATGTTATGGATAATTATAAAGCTGAAATGTCATCAAAGGAGTGCCAAATATTGTGATTGGAATTTGATGGTGTATGTATCATGGAAGTGCAGGTGTACTTGCCTGTTGTGAGAAGGAAAATGTCCTATTATTGTTTATACATGTGATTGCAGATGTCTGTGTGATGAATGGTCGATCCTACACTCAGGGACAGCAGTGGTACGATGGCTGTGACAGAATCTGTCGGTGTGAGGACGGCAGCACCGGGTTCTACCGATGTCAAGACAGGTCTCCTCAAGTTCCTATATCCTCACTGAAAGCTTCAGCCAGAATCATGTTCTTCTTGATAATGCAGTTTTGCTTCAAAATTCTTGCATAGATTTCAAATTGTACACCACACTTAAATTTGAACCTTTTTAATGTGAAATGTGATTTAGACTGAAAAATAGCCGAGTAAATGAGATGTTGTGACTATTACAAATTATTCCACTATAGGCAACAAAGAATGTTAGTGGTGCAAGTTTTACCATTGAATCTCATTGTTATAATTGTACATTTGCTTGTTTAAATTTTAGATGCCGCAAATACGACACTGTTCCTCAAAACTGTATCCTTGTGGCCGATCCTAAAGATCCTCAGTGTTGTAAAGTGCCTTCCTGTATCCCAGGACCCAACGGATTCCCCACCCCCACACCGGGACCCGATGGCTCCACTGTTGCTCCTCAGCTCATCACCAACGTCCCGGTGGGCGTTGTCACGGGATATGCCCGCCCCACCCCCACGGCCACTCCTGCTCCGGTCCCAGTGGGTGGAACAACCGCCAAGCCCATGCCAACCCCTGCACCGAAAGGTAAAGCTAGGCTCTGACTAATGTCAGAATTATCTGAAATTCAGCTGACTCGTGAAAAAAGTCTACTGGACCACAGTAAATCTTTCAAAACTTGAGATTTCAAGAGTCTGGAAATTGACACTTCACTAAACCAGTTTCCAGTTTTTATGCAGTCAAATATAACTGTTTATACAGTGTGAGAATGGTAATATAAACTCCTTGTTTCATCTGAAATAGGCATTTAAAGGAGAAACCATTGTCAAATCTGTATTGTAAATATGGAATGGGGGAGGGGAGGGGGAGCATTTCCCTCAGAGTATGTAGATAAAGGGAGTTATTTTGAAACAATTTTCTTCAGAGATCTGCAATGTAAATGAAGGTATTTTGTGAAATGTCTCCTTTACAGAGCTGTAATGTAACTTAACTTTTCCTCCAGAGGTGTGTGTGTACAAGGGAGTTCAATACATCCAAGGACAGAGATGGCAAGATGGATGTACTTACAACTGTGTGTGTGAGAACGGAGTTACCGGCAAATACAAGTGTACCGAGAGGTAAGCACCCCCCCCAGCGGTAAGCACCCCCCCCCCCCCCCCCACGCTTGTACAAGTACAATTAGTACCGAGAGGATAAGGCACCCCCCCCCCCCCACAGTGTCAAGTACAAGTTGTACCGAGAAGTAAGCTTACCCCCCCACAGTGTCAAAGTTACAAGTGTACCGAGAGGTAAAGTACCCCCCCACAGTGCTCAGAAGCTCAAGTGTACGAGAGGTAAGTACCCCCCCACAGTGTCAAATAACAAAGTGTACCGAAGAGGTAAGTTACCCCCCCCACAGTGTCCAAATGACAAGATGTAATACCGAAGAGATGGTAAGCACAACACCCCCCCCCAGTGTCGAAGTAACAAGATGTACCTGAAGAGGTAAGTCACCCCCCCCCCCCCCCACAGTGTCAAATAACAAGTTGTCCGGAGGATAAAGACCCTACCTCCCCCCACACGACCGTTAAGGACAAGTGTAACCGAGAGGTAACCCGCTCACCCCCCCCCCCCCCCCGCAACAAGTGTTGAGTTAACCCCCACAGTGCATACAAGTGTACTCAGAGAGGTAAAGCCACACACAAGTGTTTTTCTTTTTGTTAATATCTGAGAGAGTGCATATCCGCAAAAAAATTATAAAATGTATAGTAGATTACAATCGAATTTCATTGTGTGATTTCTGAAAAAAAAATTGTATACATACATAAAAGTTTTATTTCACAAGAACTCTATTTCTATCGAGTGTGCCTTGATCCATGAAAAATTATATTGTTTATCCAAAGTGTTTAAATATTAAACATTCGCAATTTCATTTCTTCTGAGAGGTTAGATGAGCCTGCGAACATTTATGGTGATTAGCAAGCACCAGCGGACCCTTTTTGATCGGAATCTCTGCGTGATGTTACATACATGTGTAGGCTTTGTTCTTGGAGTAAAGAAATGACATAGATATTAGGCAGTCACAATGTTGTCTGTCGTTGTGTTTATCACAACTCTATTTTTTGCCTTGTCCTACAGATGTGCCAGCCTACCCCGCACTGCGCTACTACGCAAGCCTGGTACAGGACCCGCAAGGTACTGTGCGAGTCCGCTCTACTACAGGACACAAGCCCCGTCTCCACCCTGACTTGTCCAAGCCCAGGACTCCTTGTCTCCTCATAATCTAATACCCCAATCCACTCGGTATAGTGGACATGATCACAAGTGTCGAAATTAACTTATCAGTGTGGTTCTTGTTCATTTTTTACGCAGAATTATTTTATTTTTCTTGTTGTTAATACCAATGTACCATTATTTACCATGAAGTGAGGTGCATAATTTCACTTATACTTAGACTTGAAAAGACCTCTTTTCAAGAATGTTGTTATGTCTTATTTTGTATGCTATCGCTTGGTTGATACCATTTACTGTACATAAAGATGTCATTTACTGCAGTTGAAATGTTCTTAATATGCAAGTGCTCTCGTCAATGCTATAACTTTTTATTAGTGTCTAGCTTATCGAAATTTAATAAATTATTCAGTACTATTGTTACACCTTGATACTCGTTACCAATACATATTATAAAGCATTAAAAAATCTTAAAATGCTTTGGTTAGCTGCCAAAACAGTATTAAAATGAAAATTGATGTTTTTTGTTATTGATTTCTTAGCGGTTATTTGTTTCTATTGGTTCTTTTACGTTTTTGTATTTTTGTGATATCTTCGCGGTCTGTGTTTTGTATTTATGTAGGATATCTTTACGCGGTCGTTATTTTATATGTGGATAATCTTTCCACGCGTGTCTGTTTTGTATTTATTACGTGGATATCTTAATATCGTTTTATTGTTAGCGGTCTGTTTGTATCAGGGCGTATCCTTTACAAACAGCTGGAGTATTACTTGGATATGTATCTTTAGTTGGTGTGTACAGCTGGCTTAATAGACTGAATAGGGTTGGAGAGTGCTGTGAGACGCCCACGTAAGGATATACTACACCTGCTTTGCCAATGTATTACCTAGGGCAATATTATATTGCCGTGTGTTGACCAACCTGTTAATCATTGCCCTGTCTGTTTTTTGTAATTGTTGGCTGTATTGCTTTTTTCATACTTACATTATGCGGGACTATTCATTCATGATTTTTTGCAAGTGGAACTGTAGGACTGTTGATACAAAAGGTTGCTAGTCCAACTTTTTCTAAGTGGATAAGTGTCTTGTTTCTTTGTTAGTATAAACATTTTTGCTGTCCTTATAAATTTGATTGAAAATAGAAAAGCTATTCATTTTTTCTAAGAAGTATTCTATTATGAACGAAAACCTACAGTTCATCATTTTATTTTATGATGTCTTTAGAGAATAAAAATGATAATGCTGCAGTGAGACAGCTAGGTTGCGTATTGTTATGGAACTCTTAGCACTCGAGGGAAGAGTAACACAACCACAATACGAAGAAATCTACAAGAATTGGCACAAAATTGGTGTCATTTACAGCAAACTATTCTGGGAGGGGTGAGATACACACATTACACACCACAATGGTTTACCAGGGATAATGATTAAACTGGACAGTTAATGTCATAACATTTTGTTTGGGTTACTGTGCCCAAAATTCTCACACTATCAGGAAAGAAATTATTAAGCGTCTGCAATATTTCTCCCAACTCTTGCATTATACTAATATCTGGGTTGTTGCAATGAGCAAGACTTATAATTTTCGTTTTATCTGTGAAATCCAAATAAAACGGAAGTAATATATTTCCTGATGTAATTTCGCGAGGAGCGTCTTGATCGCAAAATAAAACGTTTGCCTGGCTTATTAAATTGTTCATGGTACTAAAGTACATGCTAAAACTATAGAATTAACACAACACATCACGAATTTTACGATCTTCGCAAATTCTGGGACGTGTTAGAGTCAGGACTCGTAGAAAAATATGGAATCTAAAATACTCTGTAAAAAGTTTTGTTTGGATAAGACCAGATCCTGATTTTTGTTTTTTCCTTCTAGATGTCCATCTTACAAGTTGAACCCTGGATGTGTGATGACCACAGACCCTAATGACCCCTGCTGTCAGGTGCCTTCCTGTACCGTGGTGCCCACACCAATGCCAGTCAACACACCCTCCCCCATGCCAGGAGTGAACACTGTGGCCCCAGGAACAGTAGCCACCCCGGTTCCATCTGCTTACCCATCTCCCATCCCCACCGGACAAGTGGGCACCATCGTGGGCAAACCTCAGGTTCCCCCACTCAGAGGTTAGTACAGAATGGGAATCCAAAATCTTGGTAGTATTCTTGTTAAAATATGGATCATCATAATGAATTAAGTTTGGATGAGCACTGAATTACAATTGCATGATTTTTGCAAGTTCGATTTTTTCTGAATCGAGGTGTAGGTTTTTCATTATGCCATTAAGATACAATAATGTTGCCTTACTTGAGTGTGTGTAAATTTCAAATGTTGTAAATTATTACCTTCAAAGCACATCTGTGACTAAAGGAATGCAGAGCCACTGGACAAAAATGGCAAGATGGAGTGTCAGTAACCGATTGTGAGTGCATTGAATGGACCACTTGACAGTCGGTGTACAAGAAGGTATGTAATAAATAGAAACTTAACACAGTAAGGCAGATATTGATTAAACACAAAGGCAGATACTTTGTGTGCTAATACAGCAGGCAGATAATTTTGCAATACAGCAAGGCATAACTCTGTCTCAACAAAAGGAAGATAACTCTGTTCAAATAAGCAAGGCAGATACTTTTTTGCAAAATAAAGCAGACGAAATTAGATCTGTCTCAAACAAAAGCAATAAACTCTTTTATCAGACACAACACGGCAGATATCTGTCTCGAATAACTCTGTCTAATACACAACAAGCATACTGTTCAAATGAAGAAAGGCAGATAATTTGTCTAAATACAGCAAAGGCAGATAACTACTGTTCAAACAGCAACAGGCAAATCATCTGTCAAATACAGCAAGGCAGACAACCTGTCTCAAACACAGGGAAAACTTCTGTCTCAAATCAGCAGGGCAGACAACTCTGATCTCTAAACAAACAAGGCAGAACACTTGTCTCAAATACGCAAGAGCAACTCTGTATCAACACACAAGGCAGAATACTCTGTCTCAATAACTGTCTCAAACATCAGAACAAGGCGATAATCTTCCATCAAATACAGCAAGGCAGACAACTCATGTCCAAACAACAAAAGGCAGAGTAACAATTGTCTCAACTACAAGGCAGATAACTCTGTTCAAACACAAAGGCAGATACTCTGTCATCAACTACAAGGATAATATTCAGCATGGCAGATAAATCTGTGCAAACATAGCAAGGCAGATAACTCAGTCTACAACTAGCAAGGCGATATCGCAGGAGTAACTCTTGTCTTCAAACACAACAAGGCAGATATTTCTGTTCGAAAACAACAAGAATACTATCATTCCAAGAAAGTGTGTTTGTATGAAGCCTAGGATAAGATAGGAGTCAGTTCATAGAAGTTACAACGTTTATATACAGATGTCATGGATCTGATAACTGTGTATACTTGATTGAATGTTCTGCATCTTTATAGTGTGTTATTCAGTAAATTCTATGACTGAATATCCGTTTCAATTTCTTTTCTATTTCAAGTGCCAAGTATGCAACAGTCCCAGATCTACTGCGATCTGGTACAAGATCCAAAGATCATGCTGAAGTCCTAACTGCAATGTTGTGGGCCCACACTCAGACACTAGGAAACTCCTACCCGGGCCCATCAAGACACCATCCGGGCTCATCCAGTTCCACCCCAGCTGAAACCCCCAGTGACCCCTGGAACCCTACCACCCACAACCACACAAAGTAGTTTCGGATTGCAAAGAGAACTTTTTTTAGGATGAATTTTAAAAAAGTTTTGTTGATATAATTTGTAGGTGCGGCTTTCCTATGCGGGGTGGATTTTGCTTATGTATGCTTTTTGTTTTGAGGAATAGATTGTATTCTATATATAATGTTGTGTAAAATATTATCTTTAGAATACAATATAAAAACTCTAATGTTTTGTTTTTGATTGTTAACAAGATGCTGATCATTGAATGGTAAATCTACACCACAGGGACAACAGTGGAACGATGGATGTAAGCAAATCTGTGTATGGATACAGGAACAACAGGACACTACACTGCAGATCAAGGTCATTACCAACAAAGTGGATATTACGGAATTATTCATTTCTTTATCATATATATCTTGAATTTAAGATTATATTTATTGTATTTTAGATGTGCTCAGTATCCTAACATTGCACATCTTGTATCATGGTCCCTGATCCAGTGATCCAATGTTGCAATCCCACAGTGTGATAAACAATCTAATCACCCATCTGGAGTAACTGGCAGTATCATGACAAATCCACACACGAATCATCCATTCGTTACACCAAACCTAATCCAATACAAATCAATGTCAATCCACCACACCTTATCCTTAACCACATATCCAGGATACCCTACTCGAAATGATTCTTCACCATAATCTAACACGTAAACCCCCCAACAACACCGACGCACAGTCCTTCACAGCCACTCCTAAAGCCTAGTAAGTAACGAAACAATCCATGTCTTCATGTCCTCTCATATCTTCAGGGCACCATAGCCAAGTATACAGACACCAGTCACATGCTCTTATCACTAAATAATCTTCAAGGCAACCATCAATGAAGAGAAGAATTCTTTAAAAATATCCTAAGACTATTGTGGAATCATTTTAATTTGTGGAGTTATGTTCATTGGGTATCAATTTTGCTGGTTTGTAGGGACGTAATTAGTGGTAATTGAGAAATAATGTGAATGGCAATATTGTTTTTAGAGATTAGAAGGAAAAAAATAATGTTTGTGGGATATTAATTCATGGTAAGAGTGACCCACGAAATACACACGAACATGACTTCAAAGTAATAAACAATTATCTTTACTATGCTGGATTCAGAATGCATGTGGCATTCCAAATTTTGTTAATGCAATGCTCATAGAACTATGAATAAATTCCAGATTTGCGAAATGGACAAAAAGAATTGTTTTATGTCTTGTAAATTAGTACACGAAGAATATAATATAGTAGTTGATGAATGAAATAATTCAGTGAAAATGAAGTGAAATTTTGTCCATCTTTATAATCTTTGAAATTTGATTTTTACATGCACAAAAGAAGGTAGTTCCACTATACCTGTTTATTTTATACTCTGTGTTGTATATTCTGATACTAAATTTAAAGTACATATCCAGGAACTATTGAAAATTGAAATGGCTTAACTACCCCTCACTCCCAGTCTCCTGAAAACAGTTGTAGACTAGATGTTGATTTTCTGTTTGCTAGAGGTGTGTGATACAAGGGAAAAACGTACTCCCAGGGACAGAAGTGGAGAAGACGGATGTGACTACAACTGTGAATGTCAGGGACGGAATGACGCCGATACGTGTGTACAGAAATGTAAGTATAGGACAGAATGACGCCGTACGTTGTGTAATTGACGGAATGACCGGCCGAATACGTGTGTACAGAAAATGTAAGTAAAAGGCAGAAAGACCGGCGATACGTGTGTAAGAAATGTAAATACAGGGACAGAATGACCGGGCGATACTGTGTACAGAAATGTAAGTATCAGGAAGAATGACCGGTCCGAACGTGTGTACAGCAAATGTAGATTAACAGGACAGATGAGCGCGGCCGATAACGTGTGTCAAGAAATGTAAGTATAGTGACAGCAGTGACACGGCGATACGTGTGATACAGAAGATGTAAGTATACAGGACAGAATGACGGTCAAATACTGTGTACAGAATGTAGTAAGACAGAAATGACCAGTCATACGTGTAGTTACGAAAGTAAGTCAGACAGAATGACGGTATGTGTGTACAGAAATGTAAGTATACAGAGGGAATGACCGGCAATGCGTGTGTACAAAATGTAAGTAATCAAGACGGAATGATGGCCGATACGTGTGTACAGAAATGTAACTACAAGGACGAATGATCGGTCAGTAGCGTGTGTAAATGTAAGATAAGGAGAGACCGGCCGATATGTGTGTACAGAAATGTAAGTACAGGACAGAAAGACCGGTCAATACGTGTGTACAGAATGTAAGTACAGGACAGAATGACGTCAGATACGTGTGTACAGAAATGTAAGTAACAGGACGAATGAACGCCCGATACGTGTGTAAAAATGTAACGTACAGACTAAATGAGCGATGTGTGTACAGAAATGTAAGTACAGGACGAATGCCGGCCGATACGTTGTACAGAATTAAGTACAGGACAGAATGACCGGCGATATGTGTGTAAGAAATGCAAGTAAGGACAGAATGAACCGGTAATACGTGTGTACAGAAATGTAAGTAACAGGAAGAATGACCGGGCGATACGTGTGTACAGAATGCAAGTACAGAACAGAATGACGCCGATATGTGTGTAAAGAAATGCAAGTACAAGACAGAAATGACCGTAAATACGTGTGTCAGAATGTAAGTACGGACAGATGACCGGGCGATAACGTGTGTACAAAATCGAAGTCAGGAAGAATGACCGGCCGATATGCTAGTGTAACAAAAAGCCAATACGGACAAATGACGGTCAGACGTTGGTACAGAAATGTAAGTACAGGACCAGAATGACCGGCGATACGTGTGTACAGAAATGCAAGTAAGGAAGAATACAGCCGATAGTTTACAGAAATGTAAGCTTAAGAAGAGAAGAAAATTCTTATCTCAGTCTGCAACAGAGTATTCCTCTGATATGCTATAGGAGACGTTCGTAATGACATGCTGGGACAAACAATTTTAATTAAGAAGAAACATAATTTGTTATATAAATTTGTAATATGTTTTAAAGCAATGCTGAATGAAAATCACTTCACTATAAACATGAATTCATTATAAGCATGTTCACTGTAACTGTGTTTTACTGTATTACAGTACTGTGGCATTATAAAGGGGAAAAAACTAAAATCTTTATGCATTGAAATTCATAGTAGATTTCAGAGTTGAAAGCAGAGTAATCTCTAATGAATATTTCTTTCAATAATAATGTTTTATATTAAAACAAAATATCATTTTCATTCTGTGATTCTAAAAAAAAGACTTTCAATTTGGTTTATTCTATCTCCTCAGCTGCCCAAGGTATCCAAACCTGCCAGTGGGCTGTGTGATGTTGAATGACCCAGCTAACCCCTGCTGTAAGAAGCCTGACTGTAGCAACCCCACTCCAGTTCCTGTCCTGACCCCGAGCCCCCGTCCGGGAGTCAACCCCACCCCAGCCCCTACCAACACGCCCGCTCCATGTATGTAATTTAATTATCTTATAATCAATTAATTTAATTTAGAATGATTAATGGGTTACTTTGATACCCATGTTACCTGTAGCGCATAAAAACAAGTAGAGATTCAGCATACTACCTGGTAGTAGGGATTCAGCATACTCATTTATGTATCTCATTACATCCTCTTAAAACATGGTGGAAATAATATTAAAGATGCAATATGTAGTGGAATTCAAGTACACTAAAAGGGTGAACGGTCACGGCAAGTAACTTAAATTTTCACTGAACTTCTCTTGAGCTTTATGTTCTTTATGGATAAAAATTAATATTATTTTTATAACGGGTGATAAGGAGTATATTGAATTGAGAAATTGTTTTATCATGGTGGGTCACATGCTCTGTGCTACATTTTGAACAAGACAGGCAGATTATTTCAAATTTCTTGAATCCTCTATTGATATCCCATAAAATTTCTGTAGAAATATGATGTCCTGTATGAAGGTTCGTAATTATCACAGATACCGTCGGACTTTGAACGTTTCTGAACTGGGAGGAATGTGAACCAGTTTGTCTTTATCAGTCTGCGGTATCTGTGTTAAGACACTCGCTGGTCTACAATGCTGATGAGATATTGTGATTTATGAAGCGATTTGAATTCTGTTGTAGCTTTCTGTGTGTACAATGGCGTCCCCTACCAGGCCGGTAAGACGTTTGAAGATGGCTGTGACAAGATCTGTACGTGTGAGAGTGGCATGTCTGGACAAGTCACCTGTAAAGACAGGTGTGTTTCTTCTTCTCTCATTCCACTCCCTCTTCTCTCATTCCACCCAAACTCAGCAACTTCTCTCTCTTATTAGAATCCTATCAGGTGCCTTAGTTTGAATGTTGATGTCATGGCAGTGTTCTTTGCATTAATTTTAAAAGCTTCTCTATGCCTTTAATATTGATTTGGGGAAAATCATCAACATTTTTGGATATTTTAAGAACTTTCAATTTTGAATTCTTTCAGGTTTTTAAAATTACACACAAATACATGTATATAACTACTGATTTTCATCATCACACATTTTCATAATTAACTTAACAATAATTATACAAAGTTATAAAAATGCCTGATGAAATGACAAAAACATTCTGTTACTGTCAAATATTTCTTTATGAAGATGCTATTTCTCAAGTTGATAATAAAGATGAAATCTTTGAACTTCTTTGGGAAATTTTAACGCCATTATGGAAGTTTTTGACAATTGATGGTAATTAAGGGAGACTGCCTGAGTAAGGTGTTAATTCTTAGTGAATGTGAAACACTGATGTGATAAACTTAATGTCATTCACACACAAACCACTGGTTTATTTCATCTGACAGCAAAACATTGCATGTATTCAAGATTTGAAAATCATGCTTTTTCTACAATTTGTTTTGTTTTCCAAATTATTCATGAATTTATTAATAGTCAATTTTGTTGACATGACAAATAAATACCTCCTCATACTTTATTTAGATGCCCAACTTTCCCACCGTTGAAGAGTGGTTGTCGAATGGTGACTGACCCCAACGACAAGTGCTGCCAGACACCCACCTGTGTCAACTCCACCACCCTGGTCCCCTACAGCCCCGGGGGTACCATCAACGGACAGAATGTTCCCCCCTCTCCTGGCTCGCCATCTGGTGGTAACAGAAGTAAGGAGGAATTTGTTAAATCATTTCAGTCTATGATATTCTATCTGCAAGATTTTAAAAAGCTATTACATTGAAAGAGGAAAAAATACAATTTTATACAATATTTTTTATGAAATAATTTGTAAGTGGTTTTTCTGAATATTTATATGGTAAACACTAGGTAATCTAAACAACAGAGGAGGTAACCTGGGTTTATGAGGACACAGATTATATTATATTTAATTTTTTTTCTTTAATCAAATAAAGAAGTATTACACTGCTACTTGAAACTGTAGGCATCTGTTATTTGATACCTTGTAGATGTGTGTGTATACAATGGAAAGATCTACACCCAAGGACAACAATGGGACGATGGCTGTACCTATCACTGTGTGTGTCTGGATGCTAGCACAGGGCACTACCAATGTACAGAGAAGTAAGTCATGCCAAATCAACAGTTAATGCAAGGAAAAGAAATGTTCTCGCATACAGCCATGAAGATATTAGTAGGAATGTTAATTTTATGCAGAGAATCCGTCAAAAGTTTACATGTCATCAGGTGGATTTCATTGTGAAGTAGATTTTAAAAAATACTTACAGTAAATAGTGTTTATTTTTCGACACTACAATAAATAATGTTCATTCTTCTACAGATGCAACAGAGTGCCACAATTGCCGCCATACTGCACAATGGTGAATGATCCAAATGACCAATGTTGTCAGATGCCTTACTGTCAAAATCCTAATCCGACACCCAACCCCACCCCCTCACCCAACGGCTCCCCCACACTGGTAATAATCAGTTACAAAGTCAATGCATTCAATTACAGAGATGTTATTCGTTCAAATTATTTACAAGTTTATTTAACAACAAAAACAAAAAACAAAAAAATGTCTTATGTTTTTGAATTTGATTATGTCTATCTCTCTGTCTGCAGTTGTGTTGTTTTTGTTTTATATAGGCACCAAATCCAGGACCCAACAGTTCGACTCCTGCTCCAAAACCTAGAGGTGAGATTGAATTTTTACAGAAAAGTTTGCTTGATATGTCAGTACATGTACACGTAGTATAAGATTTATTCCAAAATATTCCTCAGTGGCAAAAAGACTTTAAATGACATACAGTAAATATACAGAGCTGTTGGTGAAATGAGTTTCTAAAAGTTGATCAAGCAAGTCTTGTAAAAATATATGTACAGTTTCACAATTATTCTGAAGTTGTGATAAATAAGATTTTGATGTGGTTGTTGTAGAAGTGTGTGCTATTCAAATTTCACTTTGTGCTCAATTCTCTGTCAAACACTGATAGAACAGCACTCCCTTCCGACGTACAGACCTTGGGTGACAAGAGATGATCCGGTTGTTACATCGTCGCACTGACAGGTCTTATCGCAGCCATCATTCCAAGTCTGTCCCTGAGTGTAGAACACGCCCTTGTACACACAGTACCGGGGGGTGGGGCTCTGGTGGGGTTTGGCACTGGGGTGGGTACGGTGTTAGGAGCCACTGAGGGTTGCCCGGCATTGGGGACGTGTCAGATGGGCTGGGGGTGGGGATTCCGTTGGGAATGGCGTGGGTTGAGGAAGTCGCAGTATGTTTCGGCAGCAGGGATTCTGTGTATCCTGTATCAGTACACAGTGACTATCCAGGTTAGGATACTTGGTGCATCTAAAAACAAAAGCCATCTACTGTATATACTTGCTTATAAGGTGACTCTTGGTTTATAAGCACTCACTACTGTTTATGGAATTCTAACGCCATCAAAAGTGAAGTCGTAGTTAATAAATGCTCTAACGCCATCAAAGGTGAAGTCGGAGTTTATAAACGCTCTAACGCCATCAAAGGTGAAGTCGCAGTTTATAAACGCTCTAACGCCATCAAAGGTGAAGTCGCAGTTTATAAACGCTCTAACGCCATCAAAGGTGAAGTCGGAGTTTATAAATGCTCTAAAACTGTATATGGAAAGGAACTATACTCATATCAAGTACAAGTTAGTAACGTAAAAAAAAAATTTTGAAAAGTCATGTGGGATAAAAGAGATGCACAGTAAAATCATTTGATATGGATTGAGTTAAGGTAAAATGCGATAGAATCTTAATGTAAAATGGGGGTCGTTTCTCACGAAAATTTATTAAACATGTATGTGGGTGAACATCAATTTCCTCACGAGTGTGGTCTTACTTTTCGGTACACTTGTACTGTCCTGCATATCATCCAGACACACACAGTCGTACTGACAGCCATCAGACCAGGTCTGGTCCTTCTGGTACGGCACACCCTTGTAGTAACACCCTGAAACATCACATGAATGTCAAAACTAAATCAAACTCCACAAAAGTATTAAAGCTACGATAGAACTGAAAACACCAGCCAGAACAGTCTCTGATGACACTCAATGAAATCAAATGGCAAATTTTAGAACTGTACTGTAGAAACATCGATGATGGCTTACACAGGATGAGAGGCACATTTACTCAACAAGTTAGATGTTGCAAAAGGATTATACTGAAGATCAAAATGACATCTAATCAAGATATATGTTAGAAATGAAAAGAAAATTTGCATTGAATATTATATGAATGCTTAAATTTAGGGAAATGTACGAATAGTCGTCCTTTTGATTTTTGATCAATTTTGAGAACCCTGCAACACCCCCACTCCCCCTTTTCCTGACCCAAGGGCCTTTGACATTTTTCCATATGCTCCACATCAGAAATAAGCTTGCCTGATTTAGGAAGTGGTGGGGCGAGTTGGTCCGGGCGTCTGTCCGGGCTGTGGGCTAGGAGTGGGCTGATTGGTGGGCACGGGGCAAGACCAGTCAGTTCTCCAGGCTTAGCGGTGACAGGTGTAGGAACAAAAGCCCGGTGTTGGCACTGGGCCAGCTGTGGGCTTGACTGGGCATTTTAGGCACTTGACAGCAGGATGGGTCCTTGGGATCGGGAACCAGCGTACACTCGGCTGGTACACTGGTATACCTTGCACATCTGAAACATCAAATTTACTGATATTAGTCCTTCTCATCAATAAAACCAAGTTCTTTAGAAACTTGTCCCCAAAAAAGAAAAGAAAAGTTGAATATCTCCAGATTGAATGTTCTCTAAAACGAGCCCATAAGATGGACCATATATAGATTTGTGTAGCTGACCGGCCCATAAGATGGACTATATATATATAGATTTCTGTAGCTGACCGGCCATAAGATGGATATATATAGATTTGTGTAGCTGACCGGCCAATAAGATGACTAATATAGATTTCTGTAGCTGACCGGCCCATAAGATGGACCATATATAGATTTGTGTAGCTGACCGGCCCTAAGATGGACTATTATATATATAGATTCTGTAGCTGACCGGCCCAAGATGGACTATATATAGATTTGTGTAGCTGACCGGCCAATAAGATGGACTATATATAGATTTGTGTAGCTGACCGGCCCATAAGATGGATTATATATGATTGTGTAGCTGACCGGCCCATAAGATGGACTATATATAGATTTGTGTAGCTGACCGGCCCATTAGATGGACTTATATATAGATTTGTGTAGCTGACCGGCCCATAAGATGGGCTATATATATATATAGATTTCTGTAGCTGACCGCCCATAAGATGGATTATATATAGATTTGTGTAGCTGACCGGCCCATAAGATGGACTATATATAGATTTGTGTAGCTGACCGGCCCATAAGATGGACTATATATAGATTTGTGTAGCTGACCGGCCATAAGATGACTATATATAGATTTGTGTAGCTGACCGGCCCATAAGATGGATTATATATATAGATTTGTGTAGCTGACGGCCATAAGATGGACTATATATAGATTTGTGTAGCTGACCGGCCCATTAGATGGACTATATATAGATTTGTGTAGCTGACCGGCCCATAAGATGGATTATATATAGATTTGTGTAGCTGACCGGCCATAAGATGGATATATATAGATTTGTGTAGCTGACCGGCCCATAAGATGGACTATATATAGATTTGTGTAGCTGACCGGCCCATAAGATGGACTATATATAGATTTGTGTAGCTTGACCGGCCCATAAGATGGACTATAAAGATTTGTGTAGCTGACCGCCCATAAAATGGACTATATAATATATAGATTTCTGTAGCTGACCGGCCCATAAGATGGATTATATATAGTTGTGTAGCTGACCGGCCATAAGATGGATTATATATAGATTTGTGTAGCTGACCGGCTCATAAGATGGATTATATATAGATTTGTGTAGCTGACCGGCCAATAAGATGGACTATATATATAGATTTCTGTAGCTGACCGGCCCATAAGATGGACTATATATAGATTTGGTAGCTGACCTCTCTTGACATCTGTAGTTATCCAGTGGCGGCGTTCTCACATCTACAGATAGCGTTACATCCGTCGTACCACTGCTGGTCCTGTCTGTAGTACTGGCTGCTTGTAAACACACACATCTACAACAACCAATCAAAATCTTATACACACACACTTCTACAACAACCAATCAAAATTTATACACACAACTTCTACAACAACCAATCAAAATCTTATACACACACACATCTACAACAACCAATCAAAATCTTTATACACACACACTTCTACAACAACCAATCAAAATTTTATACACACACACACTTCTACAACAACCAATCAAAATCTTATACACACACACTTCTACAACAACCAATCAAAATCTTATACACACAATCTTCTACAACAACCAATCAAAATCTTATACACACATACTTCTACAACAACCAATCAAAATCTTATACACACCACACTTCTACAACAACCAATCAAAATCTTATACACACACACACTTCTACAACAACCAATCAAATCTTATAC
>CAJDSM010000115.1:876-15486 GCA_903981925.1 Ostrea lurida
AAAAAGTGAACAGGGTCTTCAACGTTAACATTCGATAGTTTTGTCCAAATTTACTGCAATGATTTGTCTTATCATGCAAATTAAGCGATAAAATCTAAACTTGTTAGATGGAGTTATCGATAAGATTAGGGTCTGATTTAATTGGTATATTGTCGCTATTTAGATAAGCTAGAAAGTGAAGCACCGGGGAGAGATCTGATTGGCTGATTTACGGCTGTTATCTGCCACTCAATTCCCAAACATCCTTTGATGCCACATGCCTTAGAAGGAATTTCTAGGTTTAGTTCCGATCATCAAAAAATGCTCCTTATGTTGTGATATTTATGAGGGGCTACTAAAACATTGCATATATCTACCAGCATCCTGTTGTTTCTACTGAACTCTTTTTAAATTTACACAGTAAAGATATATGGACATGGAAAGAGTTTTCAAGCATCTATTATTGCACAATTTTCGTTTTTTAATGTTTAAGTTGGAGACTGACATTGTCAGGGATTCGTCATGATATATATGCCCATAATTGAATTTTTAGTGATATTTTACTCGGTTTGTTTTTATTCTCTTGAGAGAAGATGATTATGAGGTTCATATCACTATACTCCTTGCACATTGCAGTGGGATTGGTTGGTATGTCATTGTAAGAGTTATGCTTACAATACTGTGTCCAGTGGTGGGAAGTCCTAGATAGTTTGTCGAAAGGGGGGGTGGTCCTTTGCAAAAAAGTGGCCTGCTAGTAACATGCGCTTGCTAAGAGTGTCTAGAATGAAGCTCAAGTGGGCCCAGGGCAAGCCCCCGCGAAGTTCTTGGGTTAAGGGCTTTTAAAAGTTATTTTTAAGGTTTATTATAGCTATAATTCTATGCATAATTGATAATTTTGGGCACCAAAAAGGGGCCCTGGCTCTGAGACCCCCCTCTAATATCCCCTATGAACGTAGCAACTCAATTCCTCAAACAAGATATAGCTTACCGGTAAAAAAGTCTTAGTGAGAAATAAAAACTATGAAAGTAAAGCCACTCACGTTGCGTGATACTTTTTTCTTCATCCTTGAGAATCACGTACTGCTCGCAACCCAGTGCCTCCATCCCTTTTTATGCGGCAAACCCGAATATAAATCACAGAACGTTTCTCTGAATTGCGATCAAGTTTGGTAAAAATTGTGTACTGCTCATATCTGTTAAAAGAAATTTTACGATGTCTAATTTCGATCCTATGATCGTGTATAGTTTGACTTTAAACAGATTATATATCAATAAAATGGCGCTTGCTGATATTTCACGAAAAAGTACAAACTAGGACGCGTTGAATACGGCCAATAATTGCGAAAAAAACGTGAGCTTTTATTCCAACCCTGTAGCATCTCACATCTTAGTAATTACGTCTGCAGCATTACAATGTATCTATGGACCTACAGGTAAGTTTCTCTTTTTCACCCGCAATCGAACCAACTTTTAAGTCTGCAGGAATACGTTACGCACGAACAATAATAAGTGCGTTCAGATAGTTCACCAGTGGTGAATTTGAAACTTACGGTTGGTAATAATTGGCTGCCGTGCTGATCCTTGGTGGGTCTTTGGTCACCAAGTCTAACCATTTGACACTATATATTATATTTTTGCAAAAGATTTTAAGGGGAAAAAATTAAATAATAATAAAATAATAAATATCATACTATACTAAAATTAACAAGTCCGAATTTGGAGGCACACCGTATTTATTCACTGTTTCACCGGACATCTGTTTATTTAATATCATCAAATGTAGAGTCCCACCTGAAATTTAACAAGACAAGAGATCTTCATCGTTTTTGGGCGTATTTTTGAGATATTGTCAATATACCAAAACATAAATTTAAGACCAGTGTCGGAACGGCGTGTATGATCCGAGATATGAAATAAAATATAAATTCTCCAAAAAATTCAATTGTCGTTTATTTCAAAAAGAGTCTAAACTAATGATACATTTTAGGTGCGAATCCGCTAAAATCCACCACTGCCGATCATTCAAAGTACAGAGTAGCGACGGTTTGATTGTTTCTCCATATGCGTAAGGACTGTCTTTGAAGAGGGGAGGGGAAGCAAACTCCTAATATGCGACAAGCAAAATCAAAAAAGCTAATGGAACACCTAAATGTGTGTGTGTGGGGGGGGGGACTTATAAAATATGCGCGGCAAGAAAATTAAAAAGAAAGGTAATAGAAACTGAAGGGGGGACTTTTAAATTATGTGTCATGTGGCAGAAAAAAAGCTACTTGACAAAAGGGGGGGGGGGGGCAAAGAATAATATTGACTTTCCATTGCCTTCCCTCCCCCCCGGCTCCTACACCCATGATTCCCAATACTGCCAGCATGTTCAGATCACAATTATCAAAGTTCAAGGACAATCATTGCGTAAGATTGCGGCTAACAAATGCAATTCCCGTTTATCCACACGTTCGGGTTATATGTAGCATTTTCCACTAGAAACTTTTCCCGAATTTTTTTTATTGACGAAGAATATATTGTTAGCGAAAGAGTTGTCTGCGAACTGATCCAGATTTCTCCATATAAATCCCATATTGTTGTACTGTGCCAGTTTGTTACACGTATATTCTGATTATACCTATCAATTCAGTCATAGGGTTGGGGGTCTTCCTATATCTTGGTATACACAGACCACAGGTATCTGATTTGACATGTCAATATAATATTATGGATGGTAAGTTTTTGTAATCATGAAAAAAAAAACTGCATTGATCAACCACTGAAAACGAAGGAATTAAGATTATATTAACAAGGCAGGTATTACAATAGCAATATGCACATCAACTTATACAAATTTTGTGACGAAATGTTAAATTTTATACAATTTTGTTATGAAATGATTGGTTGATTATTCATTGTTTTACGTCTCACCGAGTATGGAGAACGTCACAATGCCGGTGAATGGTTGCAAATTTAAGCCTACGCTCGAACTCGAGGCCTTTGAGCGGGGAGGGATCTTTTCGTGTCCACACCTGCTGTGACACGGGGCCTCGGTTTTCCCGGTCTCATCCGAGTCGCCTCTTTACGACACGTTAAGAGGATGCTGAGGACTATTCTAACCCCGAATCCCACGGGTTCGAAATATATGAATGTGTATGGATTTCAAAATATTGATTATATTAATGGGGTGTTTTGGAGATCTAAGCCGTACATATGTACCCCAAAGTATAGCTTTGAGACCACCCCTCTCCCCTGGGTTCAATGTAAATCACATTATTGACACTCAGCAGCGGTGAATTGCCTAGTAACTATTTGAAAAAAAACAAACCCTTAATCTCCAAACTCCTCGATGGCAGACAATACTTCTGCCTACTCAAAGAGAGACCACTGTTATGATCGAGAGCTTATCCTAGGAGGATTACAAAATCGCTTTTATCCCGTCAGAGTTATCCTTCCTACACCGGCCCCTTTACGATATTTCCATTTATATGTCAATTTACATGTATGTCAATCTCCAAGTGAAGCACGTGAATCTGACGTCATTGTGGAAATTCAAGGCCAAGATCAATTCACAGGCGCTTGACGTTTCAAATCAATATAATAAGAATTTTTTTTTTATTCCTGTTTATAACTTACTGTCAATAAGTTAGTACACAGGAATACAAAAAATCTTATTTATTGATTTTGAAACGTCAAACGCCTGTGGAACAGTTTGATGATGAGTGAGATTTATATATTTCACAATAGAATTCGATATGAAATAAAAACGCAGGTCCAAAATGGACGGAATACTTGGACAAAGCTGTACACTAAGAGACCGTGTGCCACATCGCTGACCCGAACAACGCAATTATCCCATTAGCTCACCCGAACAACAGCATTATCCCATTACCTGGGCGTAGTCTTTCCTTTCCTCCAAGAATGATTTGAATCAAGTGAAATTAAAAGGTGCGACAACCGATAGGAAGATGTAAGCCTGATTCCTTCAGATCAGCTCACTTGATTGATTGATTGTTTATTCATTGTTTTACGTCCCACCGAGAATATTTCACTCATATGGAGACGTCACCAATGCCGGTGAAGGGCTGCAAAATTTAGGCCTTTGAGCAGGGAGGGATCTTTATCGTGCCACACCTACTGTGACACGGGGCCTCGGTTTTTGCGGTCTCATCCGAATTCAGTCGCCTCTTACGACACGCAAGGGGATGCTGTAGACCTATTCTAACCCGGATCCCCACGGGTCTCAGCTCACTTGAGGTTTCAGTTCAGATGAGTTAATACATGTATATAAAGTAAAATAATGAAATAAACGAGGTTTACAGATACTTTGAGAAGTAGATTTTCCTTAACGGGACTGATTCACGATTTCCCCAAGAATTTTATTTTCACTTTTAATAATCAACATCTACTGTCTATTGTGCTTGAATGGTTTCAACAATTTCTAAGTTTTACGTCTCATGTAGATCCGGGTTGGAATTGGTCCTCAGCACCCCAAGCTTGTCGTAAGAGGCGACTAAATGGGGCGGTCCTTCGAATGAGACCACAAAAACCGAGGCCCTGTGTCACAGCAGGTGTGGTACGATAAAGACTCCTCTTTGCTCAGAATCTTATTGTAGAGTTTATTCAAAACGTATGGTATTTTGGGCTAAATTCATCATATATACCGCATTTCTATGGAGGATAACCGTGTTCAAAAAAGAGGTACACATACATGTAGTTACATATATACATAGCTGAAAATGACAAATTAATTAATTGCAATGGTAAAATTAGAAATTTATTTTAAAATCAAGGATTATCTCCCCAGGTCTAGCTCTGATCCTTCGACGTATTTAGCTCCAATCTTTGGTACTGCATTTTTCAGCTCTTCGAATTTTTAATTACTTGTTTCGGATTTCGATATGAGCATCAATGAAGAGACATACTTTGTCGAAATGCACATATGGTTCGTCAAAATAAGTACCATCTAACTCACTGGAATATATCGAATCGACATATTGTTATCATCAATACATAAAAGTCGAATTATCTAAATGTCGACTCAAAGGCAACAATTAAAGAATTTTTTTCTTCTCATTATGGCTTTTGCAATAATCTGCCACTCATAAAATTCATTCACTGAACGCTTGAACACACATAAATCTTCTAGATACACCAAAACGAAAATCCAAATACAGTCCAGTACTATGCTTACTTTTACTTAGTTTAAAATAAGTATTCATATATTTTTGATTGCAGTGGCTAGAATCTAGCAAATTTATTTTCAAAATTAAGATTTTCTCCCTAGGATAACTCCAGATTCTTCCACGTTATTCGTCCAGCTTTGTAACTACAATATTTTTTTTATTACATGTTTGGATTCCAACATTTTCGGTTATGCAACAAGATAATAATTTTCGACAGCCGTATCTTATATCAAAATTGTACTTTAATAAGATTAACATATGATGTTGTACATCATAAAATGCGAACTAAAAAGTATCAAACGTAATCATAGTCCCCACCCCCCCCCCCCCACCCCCCCCCCTCCCCCAAAAAAATACCACAACAAAATTCGAGTGTTGGCCAACACGGACCTTCGACAAAAGTGAAGGGAGGATCAGGTGCACATGGAGAGTTTTTTTTTTTTTTTTTTTTATCTTTTATGATTCAAACAATAAACAAATTTACACTCACAACAGTCATCACAATGAAATATCACAGTTTCAGATCGTTTAACTTTTACAATAAAACAGTAAAAGAATAAACAGTAATACCCATCTGTTTCATCAATGCGGATTGTTCCTCAAACTTTTCAAATATAACATCACTGACTGTTGTTTTTCTCAATACACAAATAATCGCTAATTCTAATAAATATAATGTCTAACGCAAATATTTGCAAAAATCTTGTCAAATGTATTCTTTGCTTAGTTTCAACAAAATTGTCTCCTTCTGCCTCAAATTGCGAATCTACATAATGACAGAAAAACAATTAACAAAAAATTAGTTAACATTTTTCAATAATTCATTGAAAAGAGTCATAAATATTTCATCAAAATCTAAAAACATTGTATACACTATTTTCTTAATCTTTCAACAATGATTTCCAAATGAAATAATAAAATTGCTTTTGAAATCTTATTTCTGTCATTATACAAACAGATTGTAATTAAAAATCTTCACGTTCTATCCAACAAACGTGCGACATTTAGTTTGAATCTTTTTTACCAATGTTAAACAATTTTAATACGTAAAATTGCCATTGTGAAAATTTGAAATCAGCCCTCCACAACACAGGAGGTTTTCCAACTTTCTCTAAGTACAATCGCATCTATTGTCAAGCATCTTTGATCTTTTGTTTTAATATTTCTCTGACCAATTTGGTTTGACCTTTGGAGGCATTAAACACTTTTTAAATTAACAATGTATAAATATTTTACATTGCCACGAAGAAAATCATACTTTGTTATTTTCTCCATCCAAAGGAAAAAAATTGCGTAAACATGCCTTCTTTTTTATAAACATTGTTCTGAACAACATTTTCCCATTCTTTTGAATAATCGATATAATGTGAGTAAATCATTTTTGATCGTTGCAACAATTTCGCTATCACATTCAATGTATCATTCACAATAAAAATGCAGGCTAAAAATCCAGGCTATCACTTATATGAAATGTCTCTGATCATGCGTGATCCCCGCTTATATAAATGTTTCCACAATAGATGTCTTGTTTTGCATTACAAATTTTGGATTAAATAAACAAACAGTGATGAACAAACATCTTTTGCTACTTTCATTTCTACTTCAATATATCCTCACAGCCAACCAAGCAAGTGGCTAAACATTTCTGTATAGAACAAAGCGTAAACATTGTAAACTTGTGCTTCACTGTAGTAAAAATATTTTCCACTCCTCCTTTCAATATCCATATTCTTGATAAAAAATACTAAGAAAATATTCCAATACAAGTATTTTTCTGTGCATAATACTTAGGCTTAAAAATTAATCGAAAAGAAAGTCATTCAAAATAAATATCATCCATTTTAAACACTCCATTTCTTTTCTCCGCAACAATTTCTTATATGAACTACTAAATTGCTACCATAATCTCCAAAGAAAATTAATTACATTCTGTCTGAATCGAATCTCGTAGCCCAAATGGCAATAGAAATTACAGAAAAGAATACCATAATTTAGTGCCTGACCGGTCGCCAAGATGCTTACCCCCATGGCACCTCGATCCTACCTTCGCTTTGTCGGATGGTCCGTGCCCCTACACTCGATTTGTATATGTTTTTGGATAGTTGATTACGTTTTGACACTAATGTAACTTCGCCTTTTTGTACATAAGTAATGTATTAAAAAAAAAAAAAAAAAAAAAAAAAATTAGCATTACTTCTTCCTGTGATTCTCAACAATCGTTGTCTCCACAATAAGAACTTGTTTTATATTTTGAACTTTTGCTTCTCAGTTCAGATTTCACATTCCAATTTTTTTTACCCAAATAAACTCCAAGGACTTTCATGACATTTGTTTCTTTATATGAAAGTTTTTTATCATCTGAAAGCAACCACTTTCCTGTCCCTAACAACATAACTTCAATTTTTTGTACATATTCTGCCACCAGAGTCGCTCTTCCATATAATTCAAAAACATTCAGCTATTTCAAAAATAAACTTTTATCACCATACTGAGATCTTCTGCTAATCATCTGCCATGTTGGCAAAAACTAATCATTTTATCACACATAGGAATATCTAATTCCTCTAATAAATTTTGTTACATTTAATTGCCAATTATTCAAAGGTTTCTGAACATAACACAATATAACAAAGCAGATATTACAACCTGCTCTAACAGAGTTCGAACTGGAAAATATTTTGTCAGAACCTTTTTAACACTGCTAAGAATCTGTAAAATCTATTGTATACCCATTCTAAAATAATCTCCAAAACCCTTATACTTGGTAACACATCTGATAAATATTCATGACTAACTCTTATCAAACGCCTTTCTTTGGTCAATTTTTACGATATAGCCTTCGATATTCGCATCCATTCACATTTCTATTGATATCTCTTATGCTTACTAAAGTATCTGCAATATCTCTTCCAATCAATACAACATGTCTGATCATATAGAAATAACTATTTTGGTAAGCACCCTGTTGAGTCTATTGAACATTATTCTTGCTATTATTTTGCTACAACATTTAAAAGACAATTGGTCTCAGTTTTTTTTTAATCAACCTCTAGCACCTTCTTCTTGATAATAACGAATTTACCCATATTCATAGATGCTGACACATGTTTCTTGCCTTTATTTCTATTTCTAAAAATAATTTGTACAATATAGTTGTCAAATGAGCTAAAAACTTCCTATAAACTTCAACAGTCAAATCATCAGACCGACTCTTATTCCTGGCCATTTGCCTTCAAGCTGTGTTCTATTCAAATTAACATCAATGTACTTATCAACATCAATTCTGCATCATTCACATCAAGCGTGTTATTGTAACTAGATGAATAACAACTCCGTTTGCTATCACAATCAATAGTTACACAATGAATAACAATTATGGAACTAAAAATCAAATTGCCCCAGATTTAAAATAGATTCTGTCATCTTCTATAATCTTCTTCCACCCCCCCCCCCCCTCTCACATCCATACATTCTTTAATATATTTGATTCTCGTCTAACTCTTTTCTAAATCTCAGAAAAATTCGTACCTTATCCATTCATTGGGCCCCACTGCCTGCTTATAATCTTAATAATCGCACCTCTACATTCTTCATTTCAAATTCACTAAGATCTGTTTCAACTTTTTCATATATTCTAATATAATACTGTCACCATCAGCAATTTCTTTCTGACCAATCTTGAGATATAACTATTTGAATTCTGTAATAACTCCCTTTTCTTATCTCTTGCTCTTATTCATGACTAATAACTGTTGTGAACAATGTTTTCTGATTTTTACTTTAGATATCCCACCATACCAAAATGCATTCTCAAAATAAATATGCACTGTTTTTCGTTTTCAATTACTTCTGAATCTTGTACATAATAATTCGGCATTCAAAGTAAATTGTTATGTATTCCAACACCTGCACTCTTTCAATCACATCCTGTATGAAATTCATAACAATCATAAGTGATCACTCCATTGTGTGTTCCACGTAAAAATCATTCTAACATAAACACATTAGAATT
The DNA here is from genome assembly GCA_903981925.1 of Ostrea lurida. Taxonomy (NCBI): domain Eukaryota; kingdom Metazoa; phylum Mollusca; class Bivalvia; order Ostreida; family Ostreidae; genus Ostrea; species Ostrea lurida. The sequence continues at coordinate 10,036 of CAJDSM010000115.1, forward strand.
TTGTGATCAAGATAAAATCAATTCTACTTTGTACAAGCAAATTTCCTCTAATAACTTTCTTGATTCCTTTCATTTCTTTTTCTCCAAACACAACCACATTGCTTTCATTCATCATATCTGTCAACTGCTTCGTGTAACTGCTGCGTCATAATGTGTGCCGTTTTCCATACCTATCTATATCTGCCCAAAGTATTATGAAAATCTCCCCAAATAATTAAACTTGGAGAACGTGGCATTATTCCATAATATTAATTAAAAAACATACCCTTCTTTTACATCATTTTGCGATATACTTTATTACTCTCATTAATTGTTTATCATTTCTTTGTATTTAATTAAAATACCCTCCCATCAACCCTTTATACCATTTCTATGTTCTGTTGTTGATATTATTCTAACTAAAAGCTCTAACCTTGAGACATATTGTACTATCATAAATATAAGCACCATTCCATAAGGTTTGTAATGTTCAATTTAAAATCTTTTCATATGGATTTCCTGTAAAGCTACAATGTCAGATTTCTATCATAAATAAGCTAAAATACCAGTTTCATCTTGATCAACGTCAAACATCTCGTTGCCAATTCCACTTGAGTCTATAAAAACCATTGTAAAATATGCAATAAATTAATGATCGTTTCCATTATTTTGTTCTCTTTACCTTTGCTCTTAACTTTTCACTTTACTTCCTCTTCTTAGTGTTTTTCACGGTCACTTCTGTATCAATTCCGATTCTGCGTTGAAGACTCCTTCACAATCGCCCATTTCAGTATCTTAATATTCCGGTGTCGTTTTCAGTTAGTTTTTCCTTACCTTTTCTTTGTTATCACCAATTTCATTCTAGAATCACCGGCCCCGTTTCATCTATTGTCTTTTTCTTCCTACACTTTTTGCTTCATCTTCTTTGGCCTGGTTTTTTTCCCGCCTCACCGATTTCCGGTCCCCTTCGTCCCCGGCGTCTCCGCGCTTGTACATATTGTCTCACCCTTATTCACCTCACGTGTATCTATTTTCACCTTCACTCATTTCTTGTCCTCCGTGTCACCACCCGGCCACGAACATCTGTTTCCCATTCCTCACACTGTTAATCTGGAAATTTACATGCTTTTGCATAATGTCCCTGTTTCTTGGCATTTAAACAGTGAATGCTGGACATCCCTAGAAAAGATGCTTCACCGAGTAGCATAAGGACACACTTTAATTACCATTATGAAGCACACTGTAGCTATTCTTTTTGGAATTTTATTGTGCTAATGCGAACGATCATATTGTCGTAGTATGATTTGCATAACGCGTGCCGTCCGCTATTGCTAGTACCTGGGTAAATATCTTCTGTTCGTGTGATAAAAGTTCAACTCCCATAGATTCTTAATAGCTCAATTCATTTTCAGCGATATAAGCAGCAGTGCCCATGAAAGCTAACCACAAAGCGAAGCTAGTACTACTTCATACATCTCGAAATGTTGTTGCCTATTTTATTCCCTTCTAAGAGGGACTGTATGGGCTTTCCCATCTATAATGTAATTTCGTACAAATTCCCTGATTTTGTACATACTGCCAGTAGTAACTACCAATCCACAGTTCCAATGGGAAATCGTATTAATTTCCTCAGGTTAACAGTAAGCAATTATCTTAACATCTCAAATATAGGTAATTTTCTCGACAATATTTGCGTCGGCAAACAAATTCTTGATTCCGCCAAAATGGCGTCCGCCTGACGTGGCAGCCATTCCACAACTTCGATTCGCTATCACTAATTCACACTTTCTTATTCAAACACAATATTACACATAACAAAGGCAAAATAAACAAAAGTATATACATTAAGTCTTCCTATTGAATACACAGTCAATGTTCACTATACACCAGTAAACACATCATTTATTTTGCAACAGTCAAAATACACCTGCTCACCTGCCATTAGCAAACGAAAGTCTTAAGATATACATTCATGAACGATGAACACACATCTTCTAGATACATCCAGAAACGCAAATCCAAATAGCAGTTCCAGTACTTATGTACTCTTTCGCTTATAGTTTGAATATGAAATGTATCATACTATCTTTTATTTGCAGTGGCTAGAATGTTAGCAAATTTTATTTCAAAAATTAAGGTTATTTTCCTCCCTCAGGCCATAACTTCCGAGTTCTTCACGTTATTCGGTTCAGTTCTTGTCTACTGTAATCATTTTTTTTTTTATTTCATGTTTTGTTCCAACATTTCGGTATGAAAAGCATACATAATTTGTCGACATGCGTATTGTATATTCAAATTTACCTTATAATAAATTAACATATTGATGTGTACATATAAATATCGGCGAAGAACAAAAGCTATCAACACGCGTATCAATAGTTCCCCCCCAAAAAAAACACATACAAAACGAGTTTGGGCAACACGAACACTTCGACAAAAGTGAAGTAATCAGTGCCATGGAGGAGAAGCATCCTCTGCCTAAACCGCGTCAGCACCCGCTGGTGACCCTAGCTTCGAAAATAAAGTAAACGGGATTACCCGTACATATGAGAATCCACTGCAGTAAAAGCACACGGGGTCTCCTTGTTGGACACCATGGATTTGTACTGGAAGAGAGGGGAAATCTGCAGATCAAGGTAAGAAGGGGTTCACCATAGTGTAGAAGTGCGTAATTTAAAATTCTTCACTTAGTGGTTTAATTGATATATAGGGAATCCCTACAGAACGATTCCTTCGCTATTCTATCGTAGTGTGAAGAATTAAACACAGAATAATGCATGAAAATGATTTTTAAAAGTTATATAACTTTAAACTGCTATTTTTTCCCTTCATTATCATTTAACTGTGACTAATTTCAGAAAGCGCAATTATTTATTCTTGAATTGATGTTTGTTGACCTAATAAATTAATGAATGATTTGTAAAGTCTTCTATTATTGCGGACAAGCATAAAATATAATTTTGCTCCCAATCTCTAATGTACAAATACTAAATATATAGCAAAGTATATGCTTATAATTAACATTGTCACTTATATGTAAATTTTGTACATACATGTAGATAAATGTGTGACCTATATCATGGTTACCGTGTCATTTATAACATCCGAGCTTTTGCACTATATAGACGGTTATCTAAAAAGACTGGCTTTGCAACACTGATTACTTCGTGCCCTCTTCTCCATTTGTAGGAGGCGAATACATTGACATACACATTTGATATAAGGAAAAATAATCAATAGTGATTTAGATTCTAATTTGTTTTAACAATGTCTTCCACATCGGCTTTGTAGGTAAATATTTCATTCAACATAGATGTTAACGGCAAACCAACAACTGAACAAATTTAATACGATGATACTGAGTGTGATCAAATGTGAAATCGGGGTAAGCCCCTTACAAAACAAGAGGCTGTGACAGGGTTGTCAACGGTCATGCTTGAAATTAATATTTCGCAAATTCTATGGTCGTTATAACAATCTAGTTTGCCATACAACCTGCCTTGGGTAAAATACTGTCTGACGTGTTTCATACCAATTGTTTGGTCGTTCGATATGCACTGATTTTGATTTTGACGGATTACACCATTTACTTGATCAAGATAAAAGGCTCACAGCGGATCTGACCGGTCGACAGGGGATGATTGTTCCTCCTATGCACCTGGCCCCACCTCAGGTGTGCCCAGGAGACTGGATTTGCCCAGTTCTTGATTTGATCAACAGAGGATGCCAATGCGTGAAGATTTCTGCACACAAGACATTATTGATCACATATACTCTATTCGTGAGTTAGAAAAATCTGAAAAAGAAATTATGATCACGACTACTAAAAATCAGTTTGGATTTGGCCAAAAACTCAAGAATCCTCGGAAAAGAGTTAGATAAACCTTCAAAATTATGCCTCTCAAAACGGTGTTCCACAACCGGTGGGACCTAAAAACGGTGGTCCAGACCCTCCTAATTTTCTACCATGTTCAGACATTCACAGGCAGTATGCAGGAGATTGCAGAATGTCGGGTTTACAAACACAAGGTATTTCATCGTTTAAAGATGTGTGGTTGCGATGCACTCCTCATATTAAAATGTAATGGTTTCTGTATTTACATTACAATGAAGCAAATTATAAGAATTACTAATCTACATGATATATCATTAAACATTATGTTGTATTATGCAGTAACGTGCCATTCGTCATCATCACCGCCAGTCAACGCCCAAAAAAGTCGACGTAAACTCATACGTCAAACTGTTTTTTCCCTTCAATATTTCATTCACTTTTTAACATATAACACCAGAAAAATGTATGTCATGCGTATATCACTTGAAAGATAACAAAAGTTCTACAAGAATCAATAAAAGCTGAAATCTTCAAAAATTCACTTAACGGAGTTTTTGCTTGGCGCGTCACATATAGTTTTTAATATGAATAAATTTCTCTACTTTATACTTTATACGTGACTTGGTGGTGAAAGAGGAATAAGGAAATCAAAGGATACTGGCCTGTAGGGTGAACTATAATTGGAATTCTCCAAAGTACCAAGGAACATTGTGTATTACGTGGCCACCTTTGATACCCTTTCCGTGGATGCTAAGGCCGTTTATAAAATTATGATTTATATTTTAAACAATATTTCCATTTTGATTGAATACTGATTTGGGAATGGGCTTATATATCTAACGTAATACCCAACGTTCTTTGGTGCTTCGGATAATCCCGATTACAATTCATCTTATAAGTACGTCCCCGTTAATTTTGTAAATGGAAGACAATGAAATTCTTTACTTATCTCAAAAACTGGATATAAATAAACATGTCGATGAAAAGACGAAAACAAAATGTTGCTATGTCTAATATTCTGATTAAAGAAGCACCCAATCACGATGTGTTTTTCTGATATTTACCTATTGATTAGCCAATCACTATGTTGTTTCGTGAGAATACTTTGCCTATAGGCCAGCCAATCATATGTTTGTTTCTGAGTATTTTACCTATAGCAGCAATCACTATGTTTGTTATCTGAGGTATTTACCTATAGGCAGCTCAATCAACTATGTTTTTCTGATATTTACCTATAGCCAGCCCAACAACTATGTTTCTTCTGACGATATTTACCATGGCAGACCAATCACTATGTTTGTTTCTGAGTACTTTATCTATAGGCAACCAATCACTATGTTTCTGAGTACTTTACATATAGACAGCTAATTACTATCTTTGTTTCTGAGTACTTTACCTATATAGGTAAACGTGAATTACAAATTACACATCCTTATAAAACTTGCTGTCAGATACTGCTGATATGCACTCAACAGAAGGTTGTTTGATGCGGTCTCTACAAGTCTAATGTAAAATCTTTCACAAACCAAGAAAATGTATACCTTTTATTTTCATACGTACACATTTAGGTAGCGTTTTGTTTAATCCAATTTATTAACACAACACTTACTCAAAGTACATATTGCGATGCCTAAATG
>CAJDSM010000115.1:16151-30077 GCA_903981925.1 Ostrea lurida
TGAACCACATCCTCCAGATTAGAAATTGTCTGCCTTGGGTAGAAATATCTCCGTGCAGCTAAAATGACCTGAAATAATAGGTGTGTAACAAAGCCCACGATCAAACACGTAGATATAAAGGCGAATCTAAACGCAATCCGTCTGTTTCGTTCCGTCTCCTGATCACGATCAACTGCAGTCTTTTTATTCTCCCCCGTTTCGTGTTCAGATTCTGAAGCAAGGGTAGAAATTGCACATTTCCTTTTCCGTTTTAGTTTGGCTTTTTTAACAAGATCTGTTTGTATTCTTATGTGAATATCACAGTTTAGAGCAATAGAAAGTGATGATTCCAGGAGGACAAGGCTGTGATATAGAATTGGTAAAAGGTCTGCGTCATATTTGTTTTGGATAGCACACCTGGTGGCATTTATATTTTCGACTGATACATATCTTCTACATGAATAAGATAAATGGGAAATGATACAGCTGAAGTTATCAACATAGTACTTGCGCACATCAGTTTTGCGCAATGCTTGTGATCTGTGGTTTAAAGGGTTTGCATATTTCATGTACAATTCAAATGCAATAAAATTAGCAAAAACCAGAGATGACAACGAGCAAGAATTACCAAGATAGTGGAAAATTTACAACGAAAAGGGAAATTCTTGCAACCTGATCGTAAACGAACCTCATTCTATGAAATTCTTTGTTAAAATGTGCAATGCAGATAAATAGATCGACAGCTGATAGAAACATTACAAAAATTCTGTAATTGGACGATGCATTAATGCGCTTACGAAACACATATAAACAAGTAAATTTCCGATCATTCCTAGCACGTTGAACAGATAGGTGCGGGCGCCCAATGGAGCCCGTTCCATTCTCCCCTCCACGTTGTGTTTTCCCAATGGAGCATTTCCCATGTTTTCGTCCAAATCCTCAACAGTCAAAATCTAGGTAAACAGCAATGATGCATCTATTATAGGAATTAACATTTTTCAAAGAATTTATCGATGTGTAAACTCTACTCACAAATTGCAGAGCACTTTTATGTTAAGTTTGTGAGTAAAATGTTCAGAATTTACACATCAAAAATTTCTTTTTAAAAAGAATGTTTAATTATTATAATTTAATTTGTTCACTATATCAATAAATTTAAAAAACAAACAATGAATACTTCCGTAAAGGCAAAGATAACGAACAGTGAACAATCTCGTAAGTCCCAAACAGAATATAAAAACAAGAGTTGGGCAAACACAGACCCCTGAACACACCAGAGGTGGGATCATGTGCCTAGGAGGAGTAAGCATTCCCTGTTGACCGGTCGCATGGCTATATGTAAGTGCTATTTTTTTTTTATCTGAAAACGTCAAACGAATCTCGTTTTAAGTCATCTTTCGCAAATTCTACGGTCACTATAATGACCTTGTTTGCGATTACAAAGTATCACTAAGTCATATGTTGACTGATTGAATGTTTCATACCCTTTGTTAATCTGTCATTTTCGTACTAGATTTGACCCCCGTTTACTTTGTTGCGACTACGGGCTCACGGCGGGTGTGACCGGTCAGCAGAGAGATGCTTACTCCTCCATGGCACCTGATCCTTGACTTCCATTTTATCGGAGGCGTGTTGCCCTACACTCGACTTTATATATGATTACTTATTATTATTTTGTATATGATTGATTATGATTACGTTTAACACATTGTCAACTTTGCCAATTTAATTATATGTTTAAAAACTAATTAGTTTAAAACGAGATGGAACGGATTCCGATAGAATATTTTATAATTACTCATTTCAAAATTAAGGATTATTTCCCTCAGGCATAGCTCTGATCCTTCGAAGTTTTTGGCCCCAATCTTTTGGCACTACATTGATCACTTTTATAAAGTTTTACTTTCATGTTTCGGATTTCCAACATTTCGGTTTGAGCATCACTGAAGAGACATAATTTGTCGAAATGCGCATCTGGTGCATAAAAATTGGTACCGTATATGATTTATATTATCAATAAGAGACAGGAATATTCCCATTCTTGAGGGGCGAGTGTGGATCCTTTATGGAGTATTTATATTACATTGTACATACCGGTATATACATGTAGTTTTCTACACAACACGTCTGTGGTAATTCTGAATCACGTGGGGTATAATATTCTAGTCAGTAGAAGAAACTTTTGAATTCCGGATGATCTTCAAAGAGCAAGTGATAGCAAACTGTTCGAAATAGTCGGTATCGATATTATCTTTATAATTTTCCTTAATTCTTTGTTACTTATTTTAAATAGCATAAATTTTGATTAATTATATGAAAAAAGGAGATAGATATAAAAGAAAAATAGGAATATCATTCGCATTTCATGTTCTAAACATTTAAGCATTGAATTCTTATTTTTGGATGGTCGTCGGTGGTATAAACAGCACCTGGCCGTGCCAACAAATTGAATACCCGCGCTTAGCGCGGTATGATAATTTGTTGGCACGGCCAGGTGCTGTTATACCACCGACGACATCAAAAATAAGAATTCAATGCTTATATTTACATTCCTCAATTTTTATATTTATAAATGTTAGATTTGATTATTTTTATTCAAAATTTTAGCCTTTTAAAACTGTGTGCGTAATAAATGGCAGAGCCGAAAATCAGCCGTTGTACTACTACATAAAATATAGTGCATTGGATATTACTTATTTTCAAACTATGCATTGAAATTAGGCGGGAGGTTTTCATCCATTTATTAACTTCATTATTTTCTATTACTTCATATACTATATAACAAATTACAAGTACAGGGTATATGTAGTTCCAGTTGTGTATTCACACGCCGTGATTCGGTTTAGAGTGTGTTATAGAAATTTGAATGCTCTTCATTTCCAGTGCATTTCAATGACGAGAAATACACTGAATGTAAATATAGTAATATGGATGCATTAGTTTCATATTCATGTCCATCTTCCTTTTCTATTCATGTTCAGAAATAATTCTATCGGAAATGAAAGGGTTACAACGTCCCTTTGCTTTCATAAGAGGCTAATAAATGGGACGGTCCTTCTGATGAGACGGTAAAAACTGAGACCTCGTGTCACAGCATGTGTGACACGATAACATTACTGAACGGAAAATGTACTGAGAGTATATTTTTTTTTTACTGGTAATTGCTTGTAATTCCTGATATTGTGCTGCTGGTGCTGATAAGTTCTGATAATGCACTGATATATTTACTGTTGGTCCTGATAATTGATGTGGGTGCTGAGAACACAGTGAGAACTGCTGATATTTACTGTGGTTTTGACTGACGTAGTGTGTGTTATGATAGTTACTGGTAAGTGATGTGGAAAGTACTATCATGGATGCTGAGAACCGCCGATAACTGCCGGGGATATCGCGTGCCTTGTAATTCTAAAGTTTAGCAATTCACTAATTCTATGGCCGTTTTGATACTTTGGACAAAACAAACTGCTATTAGGTCGAATGTTATTTAACACATTTCATTCATTTTACGACGTTCTGTACTAATCTGATCACGATCAAAGGGTAATGACACCCGGTCAGCAGGGGATGAACATATACTCCACCTCTATTGTGTCCAGATGTCCGTATTTGCCCTGGTTTTAATTTTATATTCTCTTTGAAATTTATGACATTGATAACTGCATTATCTTAACTTTTCCATATTGAACACTTTGCACATAGTAGGTAAACATACATTCCTTTAAAAAAAAACCCAGCCCACCCATACTGTTTTCACTTTTTGTCTTAATTATATAAGTATTATACAATTATATAAGCTTGGTCCTTCAATTAATTTCAAGCAATCAACTAGAACATATGTAACACATGTGCAGGACGCTGCAATCTAATTAAAATTAGATCCTTTGATCCGCTCACCTTTGATCACAACACAAAGGTAGGTGAGCGGATCAAAGGATCTAATATTCTAATTAGATTGATGAAACCGAGTCAAAATCATCCATGGCATGCACAATATTTAAATCTTTACTATGATAAATCAGCTGTATTAATTGTCAAATGTACACCTATAAAATGAAAGACAGTATAAAATAAAAAACAAAACAACAATAATTACCTTTGTATACGTAATACACTGCTTAACGGTCCTGGTGTTGCTAGATGGATTGATTTCTTCTCTATACACATACCTTTCAATACAGAATTATATGTACCATTTCCAAATCCGTGTCATTTTCCTTCATCTTTTCCAGACAATTACAATAAGAAAAACATGGAACTATACAATAGTTGTGCTATTAAGAATCATAGATAAGAATATCAAATATCACCTCTGATATACCCAGGGGTCCGTGTCTACCATTCTCTCAATTTGTATTCCATATAAGATTTATGAGATTCATGACTGTTCGCTCATTTCACCTTTTCATTGTCAGAATAAAGACATTAGATTGAGTTCAACATTGTATTTACAACAACATCATTTATTAACGAAAGATGGTATGCTTTACTTACAAACAGGATAATATTTCACGAGTTTCAATAGTCGCGTTTAAAGTCAGCATTTCGCAAGTGTAACGATCTAACAAGCTGTCCAACATATTTTCATACCAGTTTGAGGCCCTTAGATAAACAATCATTTTGACTACGGATAACTCCGACCTTTTCCCTAAACAAGATAATTTGGGTGACTGGTTGACAGGGGATGCTTGTTCCTCTTAGACGCTGGTGTTTTATGGACGTCATTCTAACCCTTTGTTAGACCGCCATTTTCTTAGTTAGATTTGACTACTGTAATCTACGTGTAATCCGATTTACTTTATTTCGACTAAGGGCCCACGGCGGGTGTGACCGGTCAGCAGAGGATGCTTACTCCTCCATGACACCTGATCCTGCTTTTCGGCTTTGTCGGAGGTCCGTGTTGCCCTACACTCGATTTTGTATATGTTTTTTTGGATTATGATTACGTTTAACACAATGTTAACTTCGCCTATTTATATCTTTAGGTTGGTAGGCCCCCCCCCCCCTCCCCCTACACCAGAAACTGAAAACGTTAGTCGTAGAGGTCCAATACCTTGTTCCAAAGTCATTTGTTACTTGCAATATTTTAAAAATCACTGTCGCCTATGTCTACTATGAGGTAAGGGTATCCAGATGACGGGAACAGTTAGCTGACGGCTAACTCCTAGATAAAATTGTTAGATATGACAATGAATATCACGTACCATTACTTGGAATGTCCATTTTAAATCATGATAAATTAATAATTATCAAACACCGGTATATATAATCTCAGTATTAGGAATATGGATAATCTTAGCTTAGCTTAGCTTCGAGGGCAGCGCCGGAAGTGCCTGTCCTGGGTTAATAAACGTGATCTTCCGTGTGTTTTGTGGCAGTGTGTATGAAAACTCCCGTGATCTTGCGAATGTTTTGTGGCAGTGTTTATGAGAACTTCCCAGATCTTACGCGTTTGGGGGGGGGGGGGGTAATGTGTATATTTTTCAACGTAGAATGCAACAATTGCTGATACATGTATTACTGCGAACAACGATTTTTTTTTCTGTTGCTCCGTAACTATTACCCCTTGAGTGACAAGCAGAAATTGTCAATGATTTATTCGTAATTAATTTATGATGCATGCATCATGCATGTATAAAAGTTGAAAATGTCCCTATCTACTCTCGAATGCGTAAATCATGGCTTGTTTACATTGGTCAATGCTAGCAACAGTGATGTTATTCTTTTAGATAAATAATACCTCTAATTTTCATACGTCAGAAAACTCTTTTGCCCGGTCACAACATTTTGTTGACAAACACTGACTGAGTTCAACTAGTACTGGTTTGACATACATGTATCTTCGCTAGAAAACGTGAATTTAATGTATACATATGTTAGTTTTAGTTTTGAGAGAACATTGCAATGATTTATAGCTTTAAGAATTGCATTTCGACGTAAAATGATATGATGTCCTGATTCACCAGTTCTAACAAACATGAATTATTCATAAAATAAATCCAAACATATATGGGATAAGGTCGCATGCAAGAGTGTAACAAACTTTAATAACGTTACATAATTATGAAGGTTATCATCGACAACCGGCATTAACTTTTTTCGGTCTACAAAATCAAATCGGCATTTCAATAAAACAACGCGAAATAAGGATATATATATACAAGAACTACCACAAACGAATATAAAGGGTGAGGCAGTAGGTATTTGTTGCATTGTAAGGCAGCAAAACATCAAATGGCTTTGAAGCCCTAAAATAGACTACAGCGCATTTTCAGTTTTACTCATAGGGGCACTTGTAAGCATCATAAGCTATTTTATGCCCCCTCGTTCCATCACCTACCCATAAAAACTACATTTAAACTAAACAATGTGTGCATTGAGAGAAAAATTGATTTATCAAAATATGACAACATTCTACGATAATCAAATAATTTTGTAAACACTTACAAACTTTTAAAATTACAATTCTAATGGCAGACAGTGCATGATAACGAATTTCACCATATTTAATTTGTACATGTATATTACAGTTACAGAACTGCATAATTTTTCACACACACAAAATAAAAAAATTACTTCTGTAGTACTCATAAGAACCCAAGCATCAAAAGCTGTTTTCTTACTGATGTAGGTCTTATCCTTTTGTATTGGCTTCACACAAGACTTTATAATGTAAGTGTCATGATCAACTTTCATTTCCAACTGCTGAACATAATCATCGAAGAAAGGTCTGAAATCTTTACAAGACCTGTATGTTTTCAATATCCCCTGCCCATAGTTTGCTGTTTAGTATAACAATTAATTGTAAACACCGTAAAGTGAAATAGTTGGTAATTTGGTGAGATCATTTGACAGTCCATAAATTTCGAAGGGATCTTCAAGTTCAACAGAAAACTCGCGAAGCATATCACGTACCGACAGTGGTTGATCGGTACATACGTCGGGATGATCTGGTAAATTCAGTTTTGCTACTGCCTCACATAGATTAACAATTCATTTTCCGCTTCATTTTGAAACAGAAAACCCTTTAAACCTTTTACGTGACTTTGTACAAACTTAAAGTTGATACAACGCCGGGCGAAATGTTTATGAAAGAGGTTTAATTGACCAAAGATTGCCTGAAATACCCATTTCATATAATTTTGCAAAAAAGACCGTGTCTCCAAACTGAATCGAAAGCTTTTTTTTGCTTGTTTTTTTTTCTTTTTTCTTTTCCTTTTTTTTTTTTTTTTTTTTTTTTTTTTTTTTTTTTTTTTTGGTTTTTGATATAGGGAGTTAATATCGCGATCGGAAAAATCGTTTTTTTCCTCTCAACTTCATTATCTATTATCAATATGAGAAGTTAATTCATTGAATATTAAATACGCGGAAATTTTGTATCAGCGAATATAGTGAATACTAACCTCACGGGTTGATTTCCTGTTTTACAGTACATGTAGCTTGTGCGAATATCCAACCCAATCAGAAGTTCTAGGAAATTGTATCTTTCAAGTGATAACTTCAACACAGGCATTTGATATATACATATATAGGATCTCCCATGGTGTGTGGTTTGATATGATTATCCAACGAATTGTGTGTTTTCTATCCCCAAGGCTCGGGGATAGAAAACACACAAATTGTTGGATAATCAGCATATCATCAAACCACAAACCATGGGTATTCTTTTTATCACATATTTTATCTTAGGACTTATACCTAATGAATAATAAGGATTTCAAACTACCTAAGTCTGATTACCTACGCATCGTTAACATTACGACGCTACAAATAGTTTATGGATTTAAAAAAAAAATAAGAACATTGACAGTCGCAATGTCTAAATCAAAGATTATTCTTAAATGAGAGGAAGAAATATTTAAGCATATTACATAGAAATTGTTGTTAAAATATTAGCCATCCAGTGATGACGTATAACGATGACGCGATGGATTTTTTTCTCTCCATTTGTTGTTGTCGCGAGTATCAGGAGTATCTTGTACATCGCCATTGGCAGAAATTTTTATTTTGCCTGTTCATGGAGGTCGTGGAGCTTATTGTGATTGTGTTGGGTTCCGGCGTTACATTCTGCTATTTCGTGATGAAATCGTTTTGTGTCAGAGCAGAGATGCTATATGTGAAGTTAGGCCTACCCCGGCAGCGTGAGTTCGGTGCATGGATGATGGAGTTGAAAAGTTGACAATCCATTAAATAAAAGGAGTAATACGTGACAACCGATAATTTGTTTATTTGTAATGTGGTCTATCGATTTTCTAACTCTCGGAGAGATTTACAGAGTACGTCGTTCAGTTTCAGACGGAACGGGGGGGGGGGGGGGGGGGAGGGGGGTTTACTTATTGACTTTCAAGGATAGATAGCAGTGCAGTATTGAAAATGACAGGCCTTTTCCGATCTTAAAATTAATTCTTAACAATCAAAAAATATTATTGTTTTTCAAATTTTGAAGAATTTACAGCATCAGTTTCACTTCCATCAATATCTTTATAATATTGATTTATTGTGAATTCTGTCATCCTGATTTCGTCACGCGGCGTAGGAATATATACTGTGGGTGATATGAAAAAAATATCACATATCAACTGGATAAAGGGGTAAATATGTGATAAAAATTCATGCCAGATTTTCGTACATATACGATTCTGCTACATTTATTTTTGCCAAACACTCCATGAACTACATTACTGGATTTACAATTAATAAAATTTTTATATGATATTTGCTACCATTCCAGTCTTCAAATTGGTAAGTTTTAATGTCATATTGGCATAAAATACGTTTTAAGCACGACATGGCTCGCACAGATTTCCTCTTCTAAAATATAGGTCATAGTCTTTCTTACGTACCAAAATGTCTTTTAAATTTTAATCTCTTCTAAAAAGGTACTATGGGCATATTTTAAAAGCATTTTTGAGACGGTCAGAGTTCTCGAGAATTTTTTGACAGTTTTTGTTTTAAGTCTTATGAATATTGAGAAGTCCTTTATAATGATTTACCACAAAATGAACGCTATTACAACGTTTCATCTTTTTACTGTAGTTTAGGAAATGTCATCAATATATCGTACATAAATTCATATTTTCCCATATCTCCCCATGCAGACACAAGCGTAGTTAGTTTTCATCCTATACCGGTTATTTTCCTATGTACTGTTTTGTTATAAATAGATCTGGTCGTGTTTCAATTTATATAACATATTGACAATTTTGTGAATTTCAGAAAGTATATTTACAGTCCGAATTTTTCATTAGCATTCTATGTAAAATATGTTAAAATGACCTTTGATATCATTGTGGTTAGATTTTAACAGATTATTTTGTGTCATCTATTGTAGCATAGGAGAGGGCGTTCTAAGTTTTCAAGAACGTGTGCCCAATCCTTTTGTTGTATCCATCACAACAATAAGATATGTTCACTTCAATTGTTATATTATTGAACTTTCTGTGTATGACAACTTGTGCACTAATAGCAAGCCCTTCGTGAATAAATAAGCGTAATAAAAAACCCAAACCCAAAACCAATGTAAACGTCATATAAAACAGGAATTAATAAGGTGATTTCTATCTGTGAAACTCCTCTTACATAGCGGGTTACGTTTGTTTGCATAATAAAACAATGCGTGCGTACAAGAATGGAATTTCCAGACGACTAAGTAAATGGCAAACATAATTATTGGCCTATAAATATCAAAATTCGTCTTCCAGAATTCAGAGTTATTATCCAGAATGCATTCAAGAGTCTTGATTTTGTTCCTCGCCGTGTCTGTCGTTCTTCTTATGAATAACGGATTTAGCGAGGGCTTCTACATAGGTATGTGACAGTGTATATAAACAGGTTCAATGATAAGTTCATGACTGTGTTATTCGGATAGTTTCTTTATCATTTTATAAATTAAATGTATTGATATCCACGCTATTTCTATTGTTTGAAAATTTAGTTGTTTTTGGTAATTCTAATGAGAAACAACATAATGCATGAAGACCTATATGAAATGAATTTTAACTGCAACTGAACGTAAAACAAAAATTTTTGAAAAAGTACATTTGAAACTAAAATTTCGATATCGTTTCCTTATGCGGTATACTGTGGAATCATTTGAATTCTTGGGGGCCAATGTTCGTGGATAGCCAAAATTTGGCTGGTTTGTGGGGACGTAATTTCGTGGGTAATCGATCAATAATGTGAACGGCATAATATTTATAACAATTAAAAGGAAAATAAAGCATGTTCGTGGGGACGTATATTCGTGCGCAAGAGTGACCCACGAAATCCACAAACATTGGTCCCTTAGGAACAATGATGATTCCACAGTATATGATGTTCTTGCTTTTACTTTTGATCATTTTTTGATTGTTTGTTTTTATGCATATGATCATTGTAGATAATTATTTTCTTTCCAGGTAACCCTGGGTGTGTCTGCTGTTGTGCGCCATGCCCTTGTGATGACCCCCCTCCCTGGGATATCTTCTATCCGCGACCGATCCACCGGCGAAGTAATGACCCGCTTAAGCTTAATTAGTGATTAGCTTAAAGAAAAGAACAGGCCGTGACACGTGCTACATAGAAAAGCATGAAAGTATGACAGTTTTCTAAACTATATGAAGAAGAGAGTTTTGTGGGAATTGTACTATACGCGTGTGATATTTTGTGCAATGTTGTGATATTCTATAATTGAATTAAAATCAGGTGATATTTCAAATTCGCTAATTTCATTGATGTTTTTGAAATTTGATATGTGTTTTGATCGAAGGAACATTACAAGCCTTGATGAACAATATACCGTGACACAAATGTATATATAACATAAGTATAGATATCAGTTTCATTTCAATTATAAATTTTGTGCTGTTCGTTCTTTAAAATGTGTTGATTTAGAATATATTGATCATTTTAGAATGTGTGATATGAACAATCACGAGACCCCATCACCAATAGTACTCTGCCTAAGAGATCGATTACATGACATTTTAAGAAGAAAAATATCTCCTTTTTTTTCTTGGTCATTCCTATTTGTATTTCCATGTAGGATTCATGATATTTATCACTGTTCATTTTCACATTTTCACTACAGTCAGAAATGAAGACAGAGTGGCAAACGTCAGATTTAATTCGACGTTGTATTTATTTAAAAAAAAAATCAACTTTTGCCATTTACTAATGAAAGATAATAGGTTTTACTGACAATTAAGTTTGTATTTCACGAGCTTCAATAGTCGATTTTAAAGTTAGAATTTCGCAGATTTTATGGTCTATGTAACTAACATGCTGTCCAATAGATTGTTATACGAGTCAAGGTCGTTATATACACAATTGTTTTGATTACCTGATAAATATAAGGGGTGGGACCGCTCAACAGGGGGTGCTTATTCTTCTCAGGCACTTGATCCCACCTCTGGTTTTCTATTGTCGTCATTCTAACAACCATAGAAACTGCGGGAATGATGCTAATTCAAAACAAGACTGTTGTAAACTCTGTGATATTAAGTGATTTGTCAGTGGTTTATTCTATTTTTAAAAAATGGTCATATTCGGAACATGTTGAGTATTGAATCAGTTGAGAAATATGAACACAATATACATGTAATAATGGAATATTGCTACATAATTATGGGAAGTTAACTATGCTTTAAGATAGATCCTTAGGTTGTTATCACCCATTCCCCCTCCCCACCCCCAGAAGCTGACAATGTTAGTCCTAGAGGTCACATACCCTGTCCCAAAGTCAGGTCTGTCAAATGTGAGATAAGGGTATCCAGATGACAGGGAACAGTTAGTCTGTAACTACTGTAAATGGGGAAATATTCTCGTGGGTTTTATTTTCGCTATATTCGCAATCATATCAGCTATCGCGAAAATAAAACCACCGTTAAGTGCTGTTCAATATATGTAAGCTTAGAATTTTTACTTTCCGTGAAATTCAAACCATCGCGAAATGCTAAAAGATAAAAATTGCGAAATTTTAGCCCCGCGAAATTAAAGCCCTTTACAGTATAAGAAGATACTCTCAGGTAAAATTGTTAGATATGACAATTAATATCAACATTACTTAGAATTTAAGTCATAAAGAATTACTGATTATCAAACACCGGTATATATAATCTCAGTACTAGGGATATGGATAATCTTAGCTTGGCTGAAACGACTGTTCCCTTCGATGGCAGCGCCGGGAGTGCCTGTCCTAGATTAGTAAACGAGATCTTGCGTGTTTTGTGGTAGTGTGCATGAGAACTTCCGAGATTTCTTGCGACTGTGTTGTGTTAGTGTTTATGATAACTTCCGAGACCTTGAGAATGTTTTGTGGTAGTGTTTATGAGAACTTCCGAGATCTTGCGCGGTTGGGGGGGGGGGGGTAATGTGCATTTTTTCAACGTAGAATGTAACAATTGTTGATATTACTGCGAACATCGTCTGAAATGATACATTTTTCCGAAGCTCCGTAACGGATGACAAGCTGAAATCGTCAATGATTTATTCGTACTTAATTCATAATGCATACATGCATGTATAAAATTTGAAAGTGTCCCTATCTACTCTAGAATGCGTAAATCATGTCTTGGGGTCAATGCTACGAACAGTGATGTTATTTTTTTGATAAATAATATCTCTAATTTCCAAACCTCACAAAACCCTTGTGGCCCGGTTACAACACTTAGTTGGCAAACACTGGCTGGGTTCAACTTGTTTGACATACATGTGATTTCGCGAGAAAATGTGAAGTTAATGTATATTTTTAATTTTGAGAGAACGTTGCGAAAATATTTATATTGCATTAGAAAAAATATATCATCACACCAACAGTCCAACATTAAGTACACCTTTCTGTAGGCAACGAAAAGAATACTGGATTAGAAAACTGGGCACTGCTTTTCCGTATGGGTGCATCGACAAGATTGGAAGCATAGGGAATATTTCCATCCCACAGTGTAACAATGTAAATGTGATGTGACTTTTTACCAATAAACCAAGATGTAAACACAGTCATGAACTGTCACATCGTTCGTACAACAAACCCATAGCACATGATGTATCCGTTGACTTCCTTTTACCTTACGTGATAAAACCATTGGGCTCCACATCACATTCGCACCAAACTTTACTCTGTTCCTTTAAATTTTTGTATGAATTACAAGAAAAAACTAAAGCTAGGGCCTACTTGGAGTCCTCAAACCCGGAATACAGACTTAATTATATGATTGGGGATGTTACCTATCGCAGACTCTTTGTTCCACCGCGCATTAGTGATGAAAGTAAACTCAAGAAACCTCGCCGATTCCTACATCTCAAACTGACAGTAAAGGAATTGATGCTGTCAAAATCAACAACATCCTCAACCATAAAAAAGTACAGTCCTGCATCCCCCTTATTTTAAGATAAAATTCCACACCTTGTATTCATATAAATATAATCACTATTGCACCAAGTTATTTTATTTACAAACAGACGTTGCAGTGCTTAGATATTGAAGCAATTACACAAGAAAAACCATCCAAAGTGGTCATGTTCCTCTTCCTCATTTAATTATGGTCCCGTTAGTTATATTATTACAGGGGATACAAATATAGTCCAAAATGAGGATCTAAAGTCCCTTATAAAAGGTCCTAAATTTCGAGAACCTCGCTCATTTTACATGGCTATATAATTTCATGACTATCATGAATTCTGTGGAAGAATACGCCAGACGCTGGACAAAATCTGAGGGAGAGGAGCTTGACACTTTGTCTAAATGGATCAAAACTATTTGGAAATTATTAAAATCACATATTAACCATTTAGCGAGGAAAATGCATACTATTTATCCTTCTGTCTTTAAGAAGCCAGAAGTGGTAAATGAGTTGCATAGACTACATGAAAACTTTGTACTAGTTCCAGCTGATAAAGCAAGTAACAACATTGTATTTGTTTGTAAAAGTTAATATTATACATGTACTTGTCTTTTAAATAAACTAGGGTTTA